>CAUYRT010078133.1:0-17232 GCA_963574885.1 Lepilemur ruficaudatus
CTGGGACTACAGGCATGCGCCACCATGCCCGGCTAATTTTTTCTATATATATTTGGTTGTCCAATTAATTTCTTTCTATTATTAGTAGAGACGGGGTCTCACTCTTGCTCAGGCTGGTTTTGAACTCCTGACCTTGAGCAATCCACCCGCCTCAGCCTCCCAGAGTGCTAGGATTACAGGCGTGAGCCACCGCGCCCGGCATTCTGAGGGTCTTTTTTGAAGGAACCTGCTGAACCCATCTTCCTTGTTACCCATACCTTTGTTTGGCAAATGCTGGGGAGAGCTACTGGCTGTTATGGAAACCAAAACCCTAGAAGATCGATTTTTCACTTCCACAAAGCCTTCACTCACAGGTGGGGCTGGGCTGGCCAGCTCTAAGAGGTAGAGGCTGATTTAGGGGCAGGGAGGTATAGTGAAGGCTGCGGGTGGGGGAGGCAGAGCTATAGTGCAGCCTTGACCTGCCAGCCCAGGCAGGGAGCTGGACCCCTGGGGAGAAGAGAATGCCCTTGGGGGCTCACATCCATGGTCATCAGCTCACATCTGGACAGACATCTGTCTTGTCTAATTCCTATTAGGTAAGGGAGGGCAGTCTCCCTGGATTCCAGGGTAGCACAATGGGTCAGTGGCAGAGCAAGGGAGTGAGCCCCAGCCTAGAGCTTCCTCTTGTCATCCTCAGTGCAGCAGTACATTGTTATTAACTCTCCTGTGCTCTGAGTCCTGTGCTAGGCCTTACTATGATACGATCCCTCCTCCTGAGGCAGGTGAGTCCATCCTTTGTGTGGATGGGGAGTTCTAGCTCCAGGTCTAGGGGCAGGGAGACAGAAGCCCAGAGAATTGGGGTGTGTGCCCAGGGCCCCCAAGGTGACAGGTGCTTATTCTCACTCCCGTGCCCTCCTTAAGGATCCATCCATCAGTTGACAGGGGTGGCCTGAGCCCACTACTGAATTAATGTGCGTTAGTGTGTTGTGTGGGACTCAATGCCTTCATGCTCTAGGAGCTACTTTTTTGGGGAAAAACACATGGACAAACATATGTCAAACTGAGAACAGGCTATGTGATCTTGACACATGTCAACTTTACTGGGTCTCAGCATCCTCATTTTATGCAATGAGAAGGTTAGATTACCAAGGTCCCTTCTAGATCTACTCTTCTATGACTCTGTGGGCTGGACATGCTAAAATGCGTGGTCCAGTCCACTGTGCACTGTGAGTTTGGAGGTGATTGGACACCAAGGGACATTTAGCCCATAGGTGGGAGGGCCTATCTATCTCCACTTGGGGCAGGGGTGGGAAGATGTGGCAGTGGGCCTCAAGTATTTGTATGCAGGGGCTGGGAGAGCTCCTGCCAAGCGGGGCCTTGCTGAGTCCTCCAGTTTCCAGGAGGTTCATGGGGACAGAAATCAGGCAGGAGAGCCTGGTGGTATGGGAGCTCCAGACTGCTGCTGCCCTGCGTGCGGCCCATGGAGCAGTGGTGGAGGGAGCTCCTCTCCTGCCCTTCTCCCACTCCGCCCTTCCCAGCTCTGGGCAGAGACAGCTAGACTCATAGTAGGGCAGCCGTGCCCTGGGGCACCCCTGACTTGTGAGAGAGATTCTGGAGGAAAGCCAGGGAGCTCAGAGGGATGCCTCTGGAACCTTCCTTGGAGCCTGTTCCCAGGGAACGAGGCTTTGTCTCTTGCACTGGCATAGCTCCCCTTGGGAAGCCACCCTCATTCGTGAGAGCCTCTTAGTGGCAAGGAGCTGGGGACTGCTAACTCCTGCTGACTTCCAGATTGTTGGGGAAGCCCCTTTCCAAGCTGGACATCTGGTCTCCTAGAATGCTTTTCCAGGTCATTTCCATTGGATTTGAAGGGAAGGATGGAAGGAGAACTTTGTTCCCAGCAGTACTCTGGGGACTGCTGTTAGTGGCTGGCAGGGAAGAGGGGAACTTCCCGGCATTCTTGTTGCACAGAGTCCTGGAGCTGGCACATGGCCTGACCATGGTGGAACTGGACTCTGTGGATGGAGGAAAAGGGCTGCCACAGCTGGCTCATAGATGTAGGCAGGAGAAGGATTTTCCCTGGGCTCTGTGATTTCTGGGTAGCTGTGGAAGACCGCCAGCACAAAGGTCATAGACCAGTGGAGGCTCCTTTGCTATGTGCTGTTTCTGTGCTGGGCCCCGAGCTGGGGGCTCTCACCACTATTTTCTTTTCTTTTCTTTTTTTTTTTTTTTTTGAGACAGAGTCTCACTCTGTTGCCTGGGCTAGAGTGCCGTGGCATCAGTCTAGCTCACAGCAACCTCAAACTCCTGGGCCCAAGCGATCCTCCTGCTTCAGCCTCCTGGGTAGTTGGGACTACAGGCATGGGCCACCATGCCTATAGTCTATTTTTTCTATTTTTTTCTGTTTTTAGTTGTTTGGCTAATTTCTTTCTATTTTTAGTAGAGATGGGGTCTCGCTCTTGCTTAGGCTGGTCTTGAACTCCTGAGCTCAAGCAATCCTCCCACCTGGGCCTCCCCGAGTGCTAGGATTACAGGAGTGAGCCACTGCGCTTGGCCATCCACTATTTTCTTTCTTTCTTTTTTTTTTTAATTTCAGCATATGATGGGGGTACAAATGTTTAGGTTACGTATGTTGCCTTGCCCACCTCCCCACCCTCGTCCACTATTTTCTTGACTCATCACTGCAGACCTAAAAAAGGCAAGTGAGGCTCAGAGAGGGTGAGAGAATTTGCCCAAGGTCATACAACTGGCTGTGTGGGTTCTGGGTCCAGTTGTCTTTCTAGCATAGCTCATTGCCTGCCCTAGAGAGTTGTATGTTTTGGGGGAAGTTGCTGGATCCCTGGTTCCCTTCCTTGCCACCCAAACCATGCATTCCAGTCCCCCACATGAAGCTTGGTGTACAGAAGTTTCCGGCTTGGGTAGGTCATGGGTGAAGAGATTACGGGATGATAAGAAAGATGACTGAGGCAGGCCAGGGTAGAACAAGCCAAAGGCTTGGGTTTGGGCCTTGGCTCAGCCATCTGCTCACTGTGGGACCTTAAAGGCTGGCCTCACTTTCCTCATCAGTCAACTGGCAGCAATCACACCTACTGCCAGCGCTGTGGAGAAGAGCAAATGAGTTGATGTGTGTGGCTGTGTTATACACATTGCGTAAACATCAATGAAAGTTCCTACACAGGGCCTCACGTGTCATATGTGGGGGGGAACATTGGTTGGCACAGACTATATGTTTTTTATTAGTTTAAAAGAGAGCAGACACACAAATTCACACTCCTTGTACTCACGGCGTGATGACAACCATGTTTAAGTGATTCAAAGCTGGCAGGCTGTCTTTCCGTCACTGCCCCATGGCTGGGGTATGCGTGGTTCCCGCTGGGATCCCTGAGCACCTGGTGGTTTCTCAGCTTCCAGCTCTGCGTCAACTAACTTGAATTGGGGCCTACTATGTGCCAGTGGTTGTTCTCACTTATGTTTTCCCTTCTAAGCCAGGACAGAAGGCCGTCAGGGGCCTGGTGTGTGGTGGCTTGGCCTCTGCCAGGTCCCGTCAGCTTGAATCAGGCTTTAGCTTCCTCCCCGCTGGCCATGTTCATTCAGTAGAACTTTACTGAGCCTCTTCTACGTGTCAGACACTGCGGACGTGCTGGGGATGTGAGCCTGGACTAGACAGATGGGCCCCTGGCCAGTAGGGTTCACAGCCCTGGGGGAGGAAGACATTCAAGACATTCAAGTAGGTAGTTAAGCCATGATAAAAGCCATGGAGGAACAAGTCCAGGAAGCCTCAAGAGCATTGACAGGGAGCATGACCTACTCTGGGGGTCTGGGAGGCTCTTGGAGGGCATCCTGGAGGATGTGAGGTTTATGCTAAGGCACAAAGGAAGATTGCAGTCAGCTAGGTAAGAGTTAGGGAGAGAGCTCTGCTCACCTTGGGCTGGCCTTGCCTGACCCCATGCTGAGTTTTGTCCCTCTGGTGAGGCCCTTCCCAGGGAGAGAGTTGGCCAACCCCTCCATCCCTGTGGGCTCCTTTTCCATCTCAGGTAAGGGCAGAACAAGGTGAGAGGAAGACAGCCAGGTACCAGAGGAATGCTGCCAGGGGTTTTGCTGTCATCTGAGCTTTCTTGTCCAGGCTGTGTCACAGAGCACAGTGGATGCTGTTCCCACATCCCCATCTACCAGCTAGTGCTCCCTGAGGGCATAGTTTTCAGGAGGGCCTTTAGAAAATGCAGACATTCCTTTCCTGTTCTTCCTGTAGTCCCAGTTAAGACCCCCATGATATCCTGGGGGTACCCGGTGATGTTCACCTCCATGCCTTACCTGAGTCTGTTTTCTGGAAAGCCCTCGTGGACAGCGTCTGTGAGGCAGGGGGAAGTGACTCCATCCTCCTTTCTCAGCACTAGCCATAGGAGGACTGTATTTACTAGCACAGAATCTTTGGCAGATCTGACCCCTTCCCCTACGTGGGAGAAAGTGAACTTGACATTGTCGTCTGAGGACTTGGTGCCATGACCAAGGCTGTATCTTCCCTTCTGTAACACTGAGGACAATCTGTGAATATTTTGCACTTTGGTAATTTGGAGGGGTAGTGAGGAGAGGCAGCAAGGGGAGGCTCAACAGACTGATGGGCTTAAGTTACTGGGGCCATAAACCCAAAGTTACATAGATGTGAAAAGGAAAGCTCATGGTCCCTTGCCCAGGTTCAGCCAGCCCCAGAGTTAGCAAAAGGTGCAGGTTGGGGGTTAAAGCACAGCTTCTTCTGCTTGCTGGCTACGTCATCTAGGGCAGTTTCTTAGTCTGTGAGCCTCAGTTTCTTCCCTTTTGTGAAATGGAAATAACAATGCCTCTTTGTAGGGGATTAAATGAGATAACATAGCAAAGAGTCTGGTCTAGTCCTGGCTTGTAGAAGGTGCTCATATGTGTGAGTGCCTTTCCCGACAGTTCCTTCTCTGGATGTGGACCCAGGTACCTGTGCAGAGGCAGGAGGCAGGAGGCAGGAGGGAGTGGGAGGCAGGAAGTTCATGGGTCTCTCCAGGGAGAACAGCTAGATTGGCTGATTGAGGACACAGGCAGGCTGGGACATTGATATCAGAGCCTGCCAGGGCTTCCTGGAAGCAGGAGAGGTAGTGGTCCAGGTGTCTTAGAAGAACCAGACTGTGTAAGTGGCCTCAAGGAGAGCTGTGAGCAGAGAATCACTGTAACAGGGAATAGGAAGGCAGGGAAGGAGGGAGGGTTAGAGGAAATGAACATTTATGAAGTGTCTACCATGTGCTTGTCATTGAGCTAGGTACTTTAGTACTCATTATTTGATTTTATAAATTTAGAAGCATAGAACTAGAAAGGACATGAGAAACCATCCGTCTATCCCAACTCCTATATTTTATATGTGGGAAAACTGAAGCTCAGAGAGGGACAGTAACTTGCCTAAGGGCACACAGGAAGTCAGTGCCAGAGCTGGGTTAGAAACTGCCCAGGCCAGGGTAGTTGGGGTGGAGCAGAAAGACTAAGTTTGACTGCAGATCACAGACACATTTGATTACTTACCTTACTTACCTCTTGAGCCTCAGTTCCCTTATCTGTAAGATGGGATGATAATTCTCAACTCAAGTGGCATGACAGGGAAATGAGATAGCCTGTGTAAAGTGTCTGGCATGGTGTCAGGGGCTCAGGTGGCTCAGGTCCTTTCCCCTTCTTGCCTTGCCCTCTCCCCACTGAGCTCATGACTCTGGCCATACCCACAGGACCTACCAACGAACCCTAAGTTTGTCCTACCTTGTGCCCCCATGTGCTCAATGAACAGGAGGCCTGGGGACTCATTTTTTCATTCAATTATTCTTCCAGTATCTATTGGGTACCTTGAGCATATGCCAAACATTATCTTGGTGCTGGGGATAGAAAGGTGAGCAAAATCAGGTAGCCTCTGTTCTGATAGGGTTTACAGTCAGATGCAGAATAGAGGCATGCATTTTAAAAAAATCACACAAATAAGTCTGAGAATATGAGTGTAATAAGGTCTTTGAGGAGAAGAACCTGAAACTGTGGGTACATTTAACAGGAAGATTTTATTTGGAGAGAGCAGGGCAGGGTCTCCCTGAGGGAGTGATGCTTGAGCTGGGACCTCACGGGAGATAGGCATTAAAACTGAGGAAAATGGGAGAGAAGCGTGTTCCAGGCACAGGGCACAGGAGGTTGGAAGGCCCTGGGGCAGGGAGAATGGGTGGCATCTGCAAGGGCTGATGGGAAGCTGGGGGCTGGGACAGAGTGGTGGGTCAGGCACAAATCCCAGAGCTACACCTCAGAAGAGCTTGCAAGAGAACCCAACGAGTCCAACTGTGAACCAGCTTGCGCTTGCGGGGAGAGTGGGAGAGTCCAGTCTAAGATTCTGAAATGGAGGACAGGCTAAATTTGTCCATAGGCCTGGACAGAGAAACAGATGTCTCTAAGCCTCAGTTTTTCTGCCCCTAAACAAACATAATAACAATAAAAACCATAAATAGATTGCAGGTCCATGATAGAGGGGATGGAGGTAAAAATGAACAAATGGGTAAAGTATTTTGCCCTCATCATATATGAGAACAGTGTCAAATTCATTTATATTAAAGCTTAGATGACTTGGGTTCATAACTGAATAAAAGCCAAAGTCCTTGCCTTGCCATGGCTGAATCTGCACCTCCCCAATTCAACTCCTGTCACTGTCCTCCTCACTCAGTCTGTTCTAGCCACACTGCCTCTAGACCTCCATGTTGCAACTGAAATAAGTCATGTATGCTTCTGCCTCAGGGCCTTTGCACATGCTGTTCATTTTGCCTACAGCATTCTTTTTCCAGATGTCTGTGTGGTTTGCTTGCTTGTTTTTTCCAAGTTTCCACTCAAATGTCACCTTTTCAATGAGGCCTTCCTTGAGGCCTCAAAACCAGATCTCTAAAACCAAATCCCTTTTCTCCCATCCCCGGCTCTCCTTACCTATTTTTATTTTTCTTCAGAGCAATTATCAGATTTTTGTGTCTTTTTTCCTTTGCTACAATCTAGAATAGTACTTGGATATAGTATAAGCCCAAGCAATGTTTGTGGAATGAATGAATGAACGAGGAGAGCTGATTGTTGGTGAAATGATGTGCTAGGTTCATTTAAAGATGCCTTTCCCTTACTCTGAAATTGACTCATGGAATGTCAGAATTGGAAGGAACTAAGACGTTGGTCTTTGAGCAACCTTCTCATTTCATAACTGAATAGAGAGAGGCCCAGAGAGGTAAAGGGGCTGTGAAAGGTCACGTAGCACAGAGCCAGAATGAGAACTGAAGCCTCTGGGGTTTACAGTAGGACTCTTTCCCTGAAGCTTAGGCTTTTCAGCATGACACAGCTCCTAGGGGAAAAGGGGCTGCTCTGTGGGCTCTGGCTCCCTTGAATTCTGCCCCCGGGGCCCATTTCGTTCCAAGATCTCTGGTCCTGCTGCTCATCTCACCTGTGAGACATTTGGGGGCCAAATTGGGGGATGCTGGTAAAGGCGGCTCTTGGCAACTGACGGGCAGAAATACTTCTTTCCCTGGAAAGTAAAATGAATGAACTGTCAAGGTCAATCTACCAGAAATGATTATTCAGCTCTGACCTGGTGTGAGTCTGCCTAACATGGGGAGTGTCAGAAGTATCAGATCTGGTCCTGCACTTCAGAAACTTCTAGTTTAGCTAGGGCTAGGGAGACAATGTTTTACCAACATTGATATTAACATTAAAATAATAATAATAGCAAACATTTACTGAGTGCTTACTATATACCAGACACCGTTCTGAGCACTTTATGCCTATTAACACATTTAGTTTTCACAAACACTCTATGAGAATGTTGCCATACCTCTTTCACATTTGAGTAACCTGAGACCCAGAGAGGTTGAGCAACCTGTTCAAAGCCACACAGTTAGTAAGTGGGGGAGCCAGGATTTGAACCCAGGCAGTCTCTCACCAGCACCCATCCTCCTATCCATTAAGTTGAATAGTAGCACATAGAATGCAAGATGCATTATGAATCAGGGCAATGTGGTCCTGGGAGGAGGTTGCACTGCAGGCTGGGGTAGTCTGGGATGGCCTCCTGGAGGAGGTGCTGCCTGAAGGAAGAGGAATGTTTGGATAGTAGGAGAAAGGCTTTGCCCTGTTGGTTTTTTATCCTCAGGTGGAAGGGAACAGTGGTTAGGAGAGCCTGATGAAGGACTTGTGGTAAGGATAAGACTCCTCCTCTCTTAATATTAATACATACATATGAAGACCACAGACATGGGTGAGGTCCTCTACCTGCTGTTGAGTGAGGCCTGGGAGGAGGACCCAGCACTGGCTTGGCCTCCCTCTCCCATAGAAATAATTCCCTATGGGCTTGTGTCATGAAGGCTCTGTCTAGTTTGGGTGAGGGGCCTCCTGGGTGAGACCCTCAGGATCTAGGCTTCTTAAATATTTGGGGAACTTCAGAGAAGATTCTCCAAATGGTCTCCAAGATGGTGGCTGTCCCATCTGTAAAATGGGCTAGTAACACCCTTCTGGGGGGTGTAGTGAGCATCTGATGGGGCAATGTCTTTCAGGAGTCTGGCACGTTTGAGTTCAGTTGCGGAGTACCTCCTCTCTTCTGTCCACCTCCCTCGAACCCCAGCTCAACCCAGACTGGCTACTCTTGGCCTTAGCTTGGAGCTGGGACACAGAGAAAAGGTTTCTTAGATTGTGTGACCTGTCCCTTTGTGCTAGGAGACAGGCCTGAAGCTGTTCTCCTCAGAGAAGGTGTCATGGATAATGTCCCTCAATTATGTTTGCATTCTAAAAACATATTTGCTTTCTTTTGGAGCCACAAAGCATGCAAAAGCCTTAGTTGTATGGTGGCCAACCATCCTGGTTTTCCTAGGACTATAATGGCTTTAGCACTGAAAATCTATTGTCTGTGCACCCCTTCAGTCCAGGTATCCTGGGGCAGTTGGTCACCCAATGAGTCAAGAGGAAGGGAGAAAGTATTGTGGGACCCGGGGCTCATGCTCCCACCAAAGGCTGTCCCTTGCTCTCTCCACATGCTTTTGAATCTCCCAGTGATAGGCAGAGGTCAACAGAAAGCCTAGTTGAAAGGTAAAAGGCTTTGGCTTCAGACAGACCAGAGCTCAAATCTCCTGTCTGCTGTGTACCATCAACTTGGCTTTGGTCACTTGATGTTAACCTGAGTCTCAGTGTCTTCATTTATAAAAGTGGGGACTATAGTAACTAACTACATCACGGTGCTGTTTGGGGACTCAGATGGCTTCAGGCATATAAAGTACCTGGCACATCATAGGTGTTATGTACAACCGGCTAAGCCATCTGAGCCTTTGCTTTTATTCCCAGTGTGGAGGATAGGATGGGAAGAAGTCACTGCTTTCTCTCAGAAAGGTTTCTCCAAATCAGCTGCCCCTGGCCTACTCCGTGGCATTGTCCTGGCCTGCCAGCAGCTCCAGAGAGGGGGCCTGGGAAGGACCCTTGTTTTTGTTGTTGTTGTTGTTTTGTTTTGTTTTTTCTTTTTTTGGTGGGGAAAGAGATGAAGACAGGAGCCCTGCTCTTGTCCCTGCCCTTGAGGCTGGGCTGATGGCCAGACTCCTGGGGCTTTAAATGTGTCTTTTCCCCTTTTCCCTGCGTCATTTCAATTTCTAGAACATAGGAAGGCTCATTACTGTTTGGAATCAATGAAACTTGCAGGAGGAACCATAGAGAGCCTCTGGTCTAATTTGACCTTTTCTGAGATGAGGACCTGCACCCAGGGAGGTGGTGACTCATCTGAGGAACTGCTAATCAGTGCCCAGGTCTTCCCAGCCCCTGGCCCAGAGCAGCTCCTGGTCCAGTAGGCTGGGGAAGACCTTTCAGCTCCAAGGGACATGGTACACGATGACTGCAGCGTGCAGTGGATCTGTTTTCTGACAGTAGATTGTCTGCTTTGTGGATTATTGGTGACACATATTAAATTCCTGGCCAGGCTGTGCATGGTGGCTCATGCTGGTAATCCTAGCACTCTGGGAGGCTGAGGCAGGAGGATCGCTTGAGGTCAGGAGCTTGAGACCAGCCTGAGCAAGAGTGAGACCCCATCTCTACTAAAAATAGAAAAATTAGCTGGGTGTCATGGCACATGCCTGTAGTTCCAGCTACTTGGGAGGCTGAGGCCAGAGGTTTGCTTAAGCCCAGGAATATGAGGTTGCTGTGAGCTAGGCTGATGCCACAGCACTCTGGCCGGGGCAACAGAGACAGACTCCATCTCAAAAAAAAAAAAAAAAAAGAAAGAAAAGAAAAGAAAAGAAAAATTCCTGGCCAGCTACCCTCTGCCACTTAAGCCTACTCGTGGGCCACCTCTCTCTGATGGAGGCTAAGCTGTGCTTGTGAGACATTGACTGTTTTTTTTAATTAACTTTTTTACATTGACTCTATTTAATGGTCATGCTAAACTAACAAGATAAACATCATTTCCAAAGACATTCTAAAATTCTCAAAAAGAGGTGACTTTTTTGCAGATCAACTGTTTTCTTGGATTAGCCACCCTACAATTGACCTTACCGAGCTGAGGGCATCAGCAGATTTCATTCACTCAGTGGATGGAGTGTTCATTAAGTGCCAATATGGGCAGGGAACGGTTATGTCCAGAGTGGAGAACGTGAATTGGCTATTACTCTGAGCTGAATGTGTTCTGTTTCCTGTGGGGTTTTCTTCTGTTGCTCGTGGAAACTCCATTTGCCTTAACTACGTTTTTAATTTGTTGAGCACCCACTGTGTTCTAGCCACCATGGAGGGAGACAAAAGATGACAAGATTTGGTCTTTACATGAAGGAGCACATAGTTTGAGTGGGAAGAAGCACGAAAACCATGGAAAGCTAAATTATAGTGAAGGAGTTACACACAAGACCCAAGAGAGGTTTATCATCAGAGATGTTACAAGGCAGAGATTCATTACCAAGTGACTGACATTACTAATAAGAGTGATACTATCAGAGTGAAGAGAGAACAGGTGGGCTGCAGGGACCAGGGCAGACTTCTTGGGAGAGGTGGGCAGTGTGGCAAACCCTTGACACTTGTTCTTTTTCAGCAGGCTTGGAATGTGGGGGCAACTATCCCCATTCTTACATATGACAAAGGCCCAAGCCACATAGCTGGTGAGCCTGGATCAGAATCCAGGCCCATCTCCATCTACACTCTTTCCGTTAGAAACCCTGTCTCCCATGAGCGAGGCTTTAAAAGTTGGGTTGGATTGATGGAGGGGGGAGCTATAAACAAGAGTGTGTGTACGTAAGGTAATAAGCAAGGACCCTACTGAGTGGTGGGGCATTGAGGCCGCCAGCCTGCCGTGGGGAGTAGAGCCCACAGCCCTGGACTCCTCATGGGGCAGAGGCCTGAGCCTCTGGGACTTGCACGTCCTGACTGCTGCTCCTTGATCTCTCCTCGGAACCTCTTCTCCTCACACTCAGGAGCCCCGGATTGCTTCCCTGGCCTTGAGTTGGAGGCTCCTAGAGGCTGGTTAGGCCCAGAAGACCTGCTCAGTTCCTAAGTGAGAATAGTAATGATGACAACACCATCCCACACCCGTGTAATACTTTGCCATCCACACAGTCTTTTCACTTGAAACCTGAAACAAACCTTGAAGAAAGACATCATGATGGTTGGGCAAGGTCCAGGGCCCTAGGCTACTCCTGCTCAGACCTCAGACGACAGGCCAAGGACAAGTTCCCTGGGCAGGTTGCTCACTGTTTACCATTTTGTGTGCAGGCGCACAGTAGGTACTCCATAAACATTTATTGATGTCCACCCTGTGTGTGGGCCCCCGATTCTAGCACTTCTGCAGAAAGCAAGCTGCATCCCTAGCCCTTCCCTTCTGAAGTTTGTGCAGTGTCTTTAGCCCTGTAGTTCTGTGCCCAGTGGCTCCCTGCCTAAGTCCGAGCAGAGGCTGTTGCAAAGCCTACGTACATTTAGTTACTGAGTTTGAGCTTGAAAGAAATCTTGTTTTATTTGTTTGGCTAGGCTCTCTGGGTTTAATTTCATTTTATGTAAGAAATTAAATAATCATACCCTATCTCTTCTATTATCCTTTTTTTGGGGTGGCAAATATAAATATATATATATATATATATATATATATGACATAAATTTGTCATTTTAACCATTTTTAAGTGTACAATCCAGGAGCATTAATTATACTCACAATATTGTGCAAACATGACCATATCTAATTCTAAAACTTTTTCATCACTTCAAACAGAAACTCTGTATGCAATAGCTCTGCATTTTGCCCTCTGTTAGCCCCTGATAACATCTAATCCACTTTCTGTCTCTATGAATTTGACTATTCTATATACTTCATATAAGTGAAATCATAATATATTTGTCCTTTTGTGTATGGCTATTTCACTTAGCACAATGTTTTTAAAGTTTATCTGCACTATAGCATGTATCAGAATGTCATTCCTTTCTATGGGTGAATAATGTTCCATTGTATATATTAATATATACCACAATTTATCAGTTCATCTGCTGATAGATACTTGGGTTGCTCCCGTCTTTGATTATTGTGAATAATGTTACAATGAACACTGGTGTACAAGTATCTGTTTGAGTCCCTGTTTTCAGTTCTTTTGGGTATATACCTGGGAGTGGAATTGCTGGGTCATATTCTAGGTAATTCTATGTTTAACTTTTTGAGGAACCACCAAAATTGTTTCCCATATCCTGACCAATTAGGTTCATTTGTCTTTATTGTAGCCATTCTAGTAAGTATGAAATGGTATCTCATTGTGGTTTTGATTTGCATTTTCCTAATGACTAATGATGCTGAGCATATTTTCATGTGCTTATTGGACACTTGTATATCTTTTTTGAGAAATGTCTGTTCAAATCCTTGGCCCATTGTAATACTGGGTTATATTTTTGTTGTTGAGTTGTAGTTCTTTATATATCCTGGATATTAAATCCTTATCAGATATACGATTTACAAATATTTTCTCCTATTCTGGGGGTTGTCTTTTCATTTTCTTTTCTTTTTTTTTCCTGAGACAGAGTCTCACTCTGTTGCCCGGGCTAGAGTGAGTGCCATGGCGTCAGCTTAGCTCACAGCAACCTCAAACTCCTGGGCTCAAGCAATCCTTCTGCCTCAGCCTCCCAAGTAGCTGGGACTACAGGCATGTGCCACCACGCCCGGCTGATTTTTTCTATATATATCTTTAGTTGGCCAATTAATTTCTTTCTTTCTATTTATAGTAGAGACGGGGTCTCACTCTTGCTCAGGCTGGTTTCGAACTCTGGTGTCTGGTGGGGGAAAAGTTTGCTGTTCAGAGGACTGTGGCTGCAGAAGGTCCTGAAAGACTTACATAAAGGTGCTTTGAAAAACACCGTACGCTGTGCTGTCCATCTCCGAATGAACGCTCTGACTCCTGAAAGTTCTGGGCATCGCATCTTGCTTTGGAATCTCAGAACTGTGGGAAAAGGCAGGCAGGAAGCTTTTGGCCTGTCTTCGCCTTTGGTGACAGGGACAACCCCAGGTTGTAGGCCCAATATTCCCATAGACAGCTCCTTCATCCTGAACTCAAACTTATCACCACCCTCAGAGGGCTCAAGAGGGAATCTTCCCGGAGACGAGGTCATCCACATGTGCTGTTTTCCAGTTGATGGCAGTTGGCTCAATACTCCTTCCTGCCAGAGGTCTTTTGCTAACGTGCCAGCTGCTCCTGACACCTGGAGGAGCCTGGCCGCCTCTTCTTTGAAGTGGAGCCAACAGGGGGCTGCTGCCAAAAAGAGCCTGTACAAATCTATTGGATCATGGAGGGATCCTCGTGGGCCATGCCTCAGGGCTAGAGAGAGGGACTCTGGGAGAGAAGTCAAGGCACTCTGGTGCAGGCTGGCTCTGAGCAGAACCATGTGTAGGGTGGAGTCCAGGGCAGACAACTGGAATGAAGAAAGAGCACTTGGCAGAGTCTGAGCTAATCCCTAGGGAGCTGGCTTCTCTCTTTCTCTCCCCACCCCTCCCCCTGCTTTGCTGACTTCCAACAGCTGGGATGGGCTGGCTGGCTGGGAGTTAAGCGGGTGCCAAGGAAGCAATAGCTTCCAGCCTGAACCTACTGACTTGCCAACTTCCTATTCACCTCTAAGGGTCAGTTTCCTTGGTCTAGTGGCATGAGCTGCACCCATTTCCTGCAGTTCTGGGTTAGATGGCCCTGGGATTAAGTTCCAGCTCCACCACTCAGTGGCCAAGATAGATAACCTTTTCTTTGAGCCTCAGTTTCCTCATCTGTAAAGAGGAGATAATCACAGTTCCTATTTCACAGGATTCTTGTGAAGAGTCAATATGATGATGAACTTTGCCTAGTATGTGTTAGTTGCTATCAATAGTGTATTCTATATGGTTTAGGTGCTGAAAGAGCCCAAATTAGCAAATAAAAATATAGCTCAGAGGGAGTACTGCCAGCACCCAACCAAGCAGAGGCTCTCAGGTGTAAGCTAGCTATCTAGTTTTTTTTTTTTTTTCTTTTTAGTAGCGATGAGCTCTTGCTCCTGCTCAGGTTGGTCTCGAACTCCTGAGCTCAAGCAATCCTCCCGCTTCGGCCTCCCAGAGTGCTAGGATTACAGGCATGAGCCACCATAACCCGCCTATTTAGTTTTAAATCCACTTTTGGGGGAAGCCAGCCCTTAGCCAGGGCCAGAAAGAAGAGCCACCTTCCTTTATTTTTCCCCCCCTCTTCTCAAGTGATTCTCCTGCTGCAATGAGCCACCTTTCATTACTGGACTTTTGGGAGGTCACATAACTAGTGTCCTCCATGAGGGCAGCTGAAGTGTGTCCCTAAGTCTGGGCTCACAGTACCCATCTGTGGTCTCTGTTTTAATGTCAGGGCCACGAAAGCAAAGCAGTGATGAAACTGTGCCCGGTTACCTTCTCCATGCGGGAAGGAAAAGGCTGTTGTGAGGGTTTCCTGGGACACTTCCCAAGGGGTAACCCTTCTCTGGGCTGCGTGGGAGGCACGTTTGTGCTGCATAAGGAGCCTCAAGTCCAGACCCTCAAAGCAGCATCGGCTGTCCAGGTTACTGATCTCCCCGGCTCCAGCGTGCATCTCTGGGCACCCTAACGTCCCCCTGCCCTGCAATGCCTAAGAAGCTTGACCCAGAAGGAGTGGGAAATATTAATAATAAAAACGGTTAATGTTCACTAGGGCTTACTCCATCAGCACTATATATTCATAAGTTCATTTTCTTCTCACATTAATCCTATGAGGTGAGTTCAGTGAGTATCTTTACTAAGAACACAGAAAAGTTCAGAAGGCCTAAGAACCTTGACCAAGGTTACAAGCTAGAAGCAAAAGAGCTGTAATTCAAACCCAGGCCTCCCTGACTCTAACCACAGTTCCTAGACCACCTGCAGCCACTCCTGGTGAGAAAAAGTGGGCTCTGTGCTCCCCAGTGGCAATGAAACCTTCCTGCTAGTGCCTCTTCCCTTCTCCCACCCTTGATGTTTGCGACAGCAGCTGCCCCCAAAAGGACTGGAAGCTTAGGCTCCGGATGCTGCCTCTTCCCCGCAGCGTCTAGCGGCAGCTTGAAGGCCTCATTACCCCAGAACCTCCCAAGAAGCCTGACAGCTAGGGGTGAACTGCTCTACAGATCTTAGGATAAAGACCCAAATTCAGCATATGGCCTATAAGGCCCCCCTTTCCTTCTGCCCCCAAATGCCTCAAACTCCAGGGCCCCTGGCTTCTCTTAGTTCCTCCAGGCCATCGTCGGTGAAAGCCCGGTTTCTTTTCCATTGCTGCTCACTTTCCCTAGAATGCTTTTCCCTCTCACTGCTGTCTGCCTAAATCCTACCCAGCCCTTCTGATTTAAACGAAATACTTAAAACCTCAGAAAAATTACAGAGAATAACATAAACACCTGTGTTCCCACTAGCCAATTTTATCAAACCTTAACATTTTTACCATCCTTGCTTCAGTTTTTAAAATACAGCAATACAGATACCATTCAAGCCACCTGTGTACCCCTCCCTCCCTCATACCATTCCTCTGCGCTTCTTCCAGAGATCACCAAGACTGACTGAAACTTGGGGGTTTGGCATCCCTCTGCACGTTTTTATACCATATTAGCTCATGCAAATGTCTATAGTCCTAAAACATTATATAGCTTTGTTTTGCTTTTCTTTATTTTTTATTTTTTATTTTTTTCGTTTTGTTTTGCTTGTTTTCAAACTGAGTCATCCTGTAACTTGACATTTTGAGATTTGTCAGTACTGATGCATACGTAGCTATTCATTTTGGCTGCTGGACAGAATTCCACAACTGTGGTATGAAGATGCCACACTTCTTCATAACAATGGGCAGGTCAATCCTTTTCCCAACTGTTCTGTTTCCTTCTGCAGAGGGACATGAAGATTGTTCCAGTGGTAGCTATTAAAAACAATGCTGCATGTTTCCTTATATCCAGGTGTGGCTCTTGAACTTTTTAGATTTGCCCAAATTGCCTCAAAGTGATGGTAACAATTTACACTCCTACCTGTAGTTTACGAGTTTCCACTGTCCCACATCCTCACCAATACTTATGAGACTTTAAAATTTTTGCCAATTTGATAGGTGTGAAGTGGTATCTCAATTTAATTGACAGTTTCCTGATTTCTAGTGAGTTTGGGCATGAAAATATGCCCAAATGTTCATTATTAATGTTCTCCTGTGCATTGTCCATTCATACCTTTGGACTATTTTTCTATTGGGGTCCTTCATTTTTTTCTTATTGATTTGTATGAATTTCTTGTTTGTTTGGGACAGTCTTGCTCTGTACCCAGGCTAGAGTGCCGTGGCGTCATCATAGCTCACTGCAACTTCCAACTCCTGGAGCGATCCTCCTGGTTCAGCCTCCCAAGTAGCTGAGATTTACAGGGGCATGCCACCACATCTGGCAATTTATAGGAATTCTTTATAAAAAAGTCTTAGCTAAGTATGGTGACACAATGTGTCTGTAGTCTCAGCTACTCAGAAGGCTGAGGCAGGAGAATTATTTGAGGACAGTCCAACTTCAGTCTAGGCAACATAGTGAGACCCTGTCCTCCCCCCAAAAATAATAAAAAAATTTAAGAAAAATTCTGGAGATTAATAAATTTTAAAAAATCCTCTTCCGGCTGGGCGCGGTGGCTCACGCCTGTAATCCTAGCACTCTGGGAGGCTGAGGCGGGCGGATCACTCAAGGTCAGTAGTTCGAAACCAGCCTGAGCAAGAGTGAGACCCCCGTCTCTACTAAAAATAGAAACAAATTAATTGGCCAACTAAA
>CAUYRT010078135.1:0-27684 GCA_963574885.1 Lepilemur ruficaudatus
CATCTAGTAACATAGATTCAAACACCAGCAGACTGGATGTCTAGGGAGAGCAAATCTAAATCCTCCTCTATCTTGTTCTAAGTATGACTCATCATGGAGCAAACATTTTACATTGTCACTATCCCCAAACCATGCAAAAATTAGTTCCTATATGACTCTTCGAATTTCCCATATGAGAATAAAATTAATAACATTTTTATTTGCATACATGGGAACAACATATGTGGTTGGGACTTAAACCAAATGGATGCTCAACTGCGGAATTATCCAGAATGTATTTTAACTTAATTCTTATTTTTACTATTCCCCATGAGTTGCTATTAGTAGAAGACTGAGGCAGAAATTAATATATACCATTATGAAGAAAAAAAAATCAGTTTTCTTCCCTCTTAACATTGAGTTTTCATAACACTCTAATCCTGTTTTCTGGCTTAGACTTGAGCCTGGATTATTATAGGCTCTTGAGAAGTTTTGGAAAGGAATTTTCTCTTTTTCCACTACATGTGCTTGTGTTCTGATTCTTGCTACCTACTCCTGTTGCCTGAGCTTCTGTAGCATTCTCCACCCCCATTTCTGAACCCTAACTCATTTGTGTTGCCTCTATGCTAGTGGCACATGGAGTGTGGGGTCAACGTAAATGCCGGTGAACAAGGAGGCCATTGTCCTAAAAGCTAACATCGCCTTTGGCTTGTTCCACAATTAGATAAAATTTCTTCATCTATAGATTAACTAAGGTTATCTCAGAATTTTATGGTTTAAGCTGGGGGACAGTGGAGCTGTGGTGACGTGGTCACGTGGGCACGTCCTCAGTGGTGGATGTGGAGTTGGTAATAGCTTTGCAGTTGTAGATTCGCCCTACCCCACAGGCGTCAGGCAGGAAGGCACAGCAGTGAGAAATCCTGTCTGCATTCAGGTTCTGTGCAGCCCTGAAGAGCCTAGGAAAGAAGGAGCCAGCTGTGCCACGCTCCAGCCACACTCTCAAAGTGTGCTCAGCTGCTAAAGCAGCTCTCCAACACATCTCTCCTGCTCTTCAGTGTCCTGGGCTGAAGTCAGACTGAAGAGAGAGCACTTTTGAGGACCATTTCTCCGGGAAACCTGCATGAGGAGCCTTCTCTTTCAGTGAGAGGGAGGAGGGCTGGGGACATAACTGCCCTTGTGCAAACAGAGTGAGGGAGAACTTCAAAGGCTGCTTGATGAGCTTGCCATGCTCTGGGTTTGTGCCCAGAGTCGACTGAGTCTGCCTTGCCAAAGTTCCTTCCCCAACACATCTTACAGATTTACAGTATTTTCACTCCATGCTGCTGCCTTTGAACGCCTATCTCTAATCCTTCACTCCTCTCCTTCAAGTTCATGTGTCATCTCCTTTGCAACACTTTCTCACGTACTCATTTGCTCCAGCCCTGCACAAATTTAATTGCGCATTTCTCTATACTTCCATAGCAGTTATTTATGAATCTTTCCTCTCCATTCATCCGTGAACCTCTTCACAGGAGGTTCTATCTAATCTTATTCATCTTTGGAAGGCAGAGTAAGTTAGTGGTTAAGGATATGGACTCTGGCGTTAGAAGGTTTGGGTAAAATTTCTGCTTCCTTCATTTCCTCACTGTGTGATCTTGGAAAAGATGTTTAACCACTCTGAATGGTAGTTTTGTCCTCTGTCAAATGGCAGTTTGTTAACCCATAAGGGTTGCTTTGAGAATTAAAACAAAAATCCAAAGTGATCCAAAAACAAAAATGAAACACTTGGCATATATTTACTCCGCCCTCAATCACTGGGCCCTGAGTGATTATACTGTTTTGGACACTTAACACCTAGCATGGTGTCTGACTCAGAGTAGGGCCTCAACACATGTTTTGCTTCACTTAGCTGTATCATCCTTAAGCCACATGGCTTCAAAAAGGCAGTACATGTGTGCATATGTGTGTGTGTGTGTGTGTGTGTGTGTGTGTGTGTAAAATATATGTATATATTTCACTGCAGGGTGGGAAGGAATGAGAATAGAGCTGTTCTGTGAAAGACAGTAGCAGGGAGATAAGAACTGAAGCACTAAAACCTGAATTCATATTTAACACTGCCAAGAGTTTTACCAAGATAAGAAATTAGGGAGTTACAGGCCTTCACGTCTAACTTTTGGATGGCTTCTCATTCACTATGTGAATATAGAAACATTCTTTAGTATTTTTTTTGGTAGCTCAGTTTCAGTATACACAAAACAGACATTGTGATGCTAACTTGTCTTTTCTAGGTGTGAAGAAGACAGCGTGAAAACACGCAACCAATTTTATCCTAAGTGTCCTCCTGTTTTAAAGCAGGGAAACTGAGATACAAGCCTGGGTACTTGATCAAGGTTGCAGTCAGTGGCAGAACCAAATTAAAATTCATGTTCCCAGAGTCCTTTCCATGCCATTGCTTCACCTACTGACCCATGCTGCTCTACCAAGAAGTACTTCTGATTAAGTGAACTTTCAGGTTTCAATAACACAAAACCTTGGCAAGGACTTTAGGTAACAATCTCATATCATATACTCTAGTTACTTTTTTGCAAGAACCAACTGTCTTGTATATATGTTGACTTAATTGCCTTGTACGGGCTGACATTGAAGAAAGTGGTGTGTTTTCAACTTTGAACCAAGAGTACAAGAGCTTAAAAGAGTCTCTATTTGAAAAATAAGGAAGGCAAAAGAAAATGAGGACAGATGCTTTTCTTATAGATTATACAGTCCATTTTCAGGAACCATACTCTTTTTGTTCACTATTGTGATCTCAGAGCCTAGCATGATGCCTGCACACGATACATGTTCAATTAAAATTGATGAATATGAATTAATGAATGAATGAATACATGGCAGGGTCAATAGTTCAGGTATAGTAGAGTAGCCTCCTGTGCCTTGATGCAATATTTCCTTAATACTAAAATGGTAGATGATTTCCTTCATCCAGGGTTTGTTTTTTCCTTGGACATATATATCTGTAATAGTATGTTAAAACTTAAGTTTTGAGCAAGGTTTCACGATACAGCAGATATTGCACATCAGAGTGAGGATCTGCATCAAAATGTGCATTTTTAAAAGCAGGAGTTGGTTTCACAACTCTGGCGCTGGAGACTAGAACAGTATTGATCAAAGTGGAGGATATAAAAGAATTAAGAGAGTTGAAAGGGAGAGCACTTTTGAGGACCATTTCCCGGGGAAAGCTGCACTGGAAGCCTCCTCCTTCATTGAGACGGAGGAGGACTGGGGACACACCTGTTCTTACTCAAACAGAGAGAGGGACAACTTCAAAGCCTGCTTGAAGAGCTTGCTGTGCCTCCTCTGGGCTTGTGCCCAGCGTGGACTGAGTCTGACTTCAGCCCAGAAAATTGAAGAGCAGGAGAGACGTGTTGGAGAGCTGCTGCTTTGGCAGCTGAGTAGAGGTGAGGTGCTGCTGTATTCGGAAAGTAACTACTCTCTTTTTTTAGAAATCCTGAGAGGCAAAACCCCAGGTTCCAGAGAGGAATCTGATGTAGGAATATGGGCCTGAAGCCATTTATGTCCTGGCAAAAAAACTGATCTGGAAGAGGCAATGGCCCTCCAGCAGAAAAAAATCTCTATAGACTGAACCATCTAAGAACCAGAGGGTAAGAGGGGATGAGGGTGGGATTGCCCAAGGAGAAGTACAAACCAGAGATGTAGTTGGAGGGGACCAGCAGGGACTCACCAAATGTAGCCACTAAAACCAACACATGAGAAAGAGTGAGCTTAAACAACTCCCAGGCTCAGAGAGCATAAAGTCAGATATACAAACATAACAGTAGGAATTCACCTAGGAAACTTTCCTACCTGCCTTTCTGCTGCCAGCTATCTGTGCTGCAACCCAGGAGGGGTTAGAAACCGTGGCTAATGAGTAGAGTAGAAGCAGTAGAAGTGTGAGGTTGGACAAAGAAGAAAGGTGGACCGCCCTTCGGGTGGCAGGAAGCTCTCCTGAAACTGAAGCACCCGATGGACAAGAAAGCATTTAACTCTAAATCAAGTTCAGAATTTCACTATTACTAGAGATGGGCATCCATTTATTTGAGACTGTTTTGAACTTACACATCTATTATTAAACAGTAAAATACAGAAGTAAAGAAGTCTGTTGAGGGTGCATTTAATGGCAGCAGAAAACTTCTCCCATTGAGTACATTTTAGAGAAAGAGGGGAGATCAAATTAAAAATTGCATTTTGATTATACCTTATAAGCTGAGCTTGGTCAAAACAGAAGATATAATATCAAGGTTTCTCTACATTTTGTTGTGTAAGCCTGGATAGAGCTTTCACATTAAAACTGTACAATTTGGGTGGTTTTGGGGAAATTGCCTCTGTGTGGCACCTCTGTGTACCTGTGGGCACACTGCCTACCTTTTAGGGGGTGCAGATCAGAGGAGGCTGCCATGGTTCACCGGGCCCTCCTCCCTGGGAAGCAGATTAATAAAAACATATTAGTCTGGCTGTAATCAGAAGAAAAGACTTGAAAGAGACATAGATAATCATTTGGTGGTACTTGTTGACTTAGTTTATTTTTTGCTGTTTATAACCTTAGACTGAGTAATTTTTAAAGAGATTTATTTGGCTCATGGTTCTGGAGGTTGGGAAGTCCAAGATCGAGGACTGGTGAGGCCCTTCTTGCTACATTGTAATGTGGTGGAAGGCATCACATGGCAAGTGAGGGAGCACCCGAGACAGAGAGAAGAGAGGGGCATTAATCCATTCATGAGGTTGTAGCCCTCATGGCCTCATCACCTCTTGAAGGTGCCACCTTTTACTACTGTTACAGGGGCAATTATTAATAAATTTCAGTGTGAGTTTTGGTGGGGACATTCATACCATAGCACTCATCTAATGTCTGCATTGCCTCCATTATACACTGAAAATCATGTCAATCTGCAGTGGATCTTCTATAGCTCTTTTGTATTTTAGAGCTGCCCCAAGCTGGGCAAATGTTCATTGGCTGGGTAAAAAGCAGTTGCTATAATGTGGTTCATTTACATGTTTTATTCTCTTAAGATCTTTCAAAGCCATTTCTATACTTCCGGATTTCCCTCTGGCCCCACCAGACCTTATAAGTTGACCTGGCAAAGGAATACCAATATCTTGGTGGAAGAAAGAAGAACATGAAAAGGGAGAGGTCATGTCTGGTACACTGTTGGCTGAGGAAAGGACGCAGGATAAAAAGAATGGAGGTGGCATTTACTGACCACCTACCCTGTGCTGCAGATGCTTTCCCATGACTGATATGACATACTGTGAACAATAGTTCTGCTAAAGTAGGCATTTCTGTACCCTTTACATAGCGGAGGCAATGAGGTAAGTGACTTGCTTAGAACTACGAAGCTAGACCAGTCAGACTCCAAAATCCCTGCTCTTTCTGCAATTCCATATAGCTTCCTTGGAAACTACATTTTAAGTACATTTTAAAAGCTTGCTTGTGACTTCTTTCATTCTTTTTAATCTCCAGAATCTAATTCCATATCAAAGCTGATAGTATTTTTAAATAAGGAAATTGTTTTTGATTTCGATTACTACATTTTTATGAGACTACATTGGCTTCTGTTATTAGAATTGAATTTCAGGATAGCGAATGCACATGTTCTCTCTTTGCACTGTATACCTTTCCATTATAGCACACAACAGTTGATTCCAATCAACTTTTTTTTTAAACTCATTTCCAATATTTTTATACTTCTATTACCATTCACAAATATTCTCAGAAGTGTGTTCCAATCTGGTGATATGATAACTTTCCCCTAGGGGTTTATTAGCTTCTATGTTACAATGTTCATTTCACCTACTTTCATTTCCTTGGACTAAGTCCAGAATAGCCCCTGGTCCTATTGACTGCTTCACAAGCTGTGTGAGGAAACGTTTCTGCAATGCACTCAGAGACAAGCATCCATCTAATTTTGTTCCTGTGATCTATCAGTCATTGTCAGGGGATTGAAATTGCATCACATTGACTACTTTTGTTTCTCTAATGACTCCACACTCTTTTTTTGTTGTTCGTAATTGCCTAGCTTTCTGTTGTAGGCAAATGTACCTGCTCACATTAATATTTATTTTTATGGATTTTATTTTTTTTAAAGGTAGGCTTTCTATGTGGTCTGACTTTTTTTTTTTCCTCCGGAACCAAGTGGACAAAGAGTCCCAACTTGAGCCCATGTTACATTCACCAGCATTTTGACATGCTTCTGGAGATAGAGTTGCCAGAAGTCAGGATATTGCCCTCTAGGATAAAGTAACCTTTTAGGAAACACCTTCTCCTAAGGAGGTTTAAGGTTAAAAAGCAAATTTCAAGTGGAAGGGGATGTTCTAAGTATGGCATGTTGCTTGTTAAGTGGAGGGTCCAGAAGGCTGGTTATCAGGACTTAAATGGGGGTCTTTAGGATGGGGGACGTGGGAACATAATACCAGGTAAAAGTAAAAAGAGCGATTTCTCCATCTCTGAGGGATAATAAGAACACAAGGTATAAGCAGTATTGATATCAGTGGCCATGGTGTTGTTGTGCTGCCCTAGAAGTGGCAGTGCTAGACATAGCAGCACAGGTAGGGTTGGCGGTGGTGGCACTAACAATGGCATAGTGTCCATGGTGTCCTTGTAGAGCCCTCGGAACTGGGCACTGGGAACACTGTCATGTATGTGGGCATCAGTGGTAGCAACGGCAGTTTCTGATGGGCAGTGCTGAAACCTGTGGAGGTGATGCCACTAGAAGCCTTTGAGAAAGGGTGAGGATTGGACATCTTAATAGCTCAAAGAAAGAGAAACTAACAAGTTCCAGAATTGTTTGGTAACCTGAGAAGGGGGGGGGTTAAATTCCTAGAAAATGGGTGGCAATAGAGTCAGAGAAATACTGTTTTGTAGCTTTATGTCTATCTTCTTAGCTCCATGCTGATATGGTCTGAGAAACAAAAGAAATAATATGAATAAGAATAACTTCAACAACGGAAAGTAACACACTGTGCGGGGCACTGTTGCATTCTTGACAACAATTCTGTGGGATGATCCTATCGTTGCTTCTATTTTATATATGGTGAAATTTAGGTACAGGGAAATCAAGTAACTTGTTCAAGGTCATATAACTAGTAAGTGATGAGCTGTAATTCAAACATAGGAAGTCTGGCTCCAGAGGCCATGCTTTTAACCATCCTATGATGCTGGGGAACCTCATCACTTTAGTCTTGAGTGAATATAATTTTTTGAAGAATTTTTTTCAAAGGCTGGTGAAATTTTATCTTCATTCTACTGAAAAAGAAACCCCACTGAATACATTAATTCAAAATTGGGAAAAGAATGTTAAACTTACTTAAGAAGAAAATTTCTTTCAATAACCAAAATACATTCATTGTAAAATAAAACTCTTTCTGCCCCAGATATTTTTATTTCTCTTAGTCTTCCAATTGCTTTGCATTTTTTCTTGCATTCGTATTTCTATCCCAGTTGTTATTGCCCCAGATCCTTCTCAGATCATACCTGGACAATTGTAATGGCTCCCCAGTGAGATGTCCTGACAATTGTCTCTCACTTCTCCGTTCATTTCCTATAGTGCATTGGACAAATGGCATCAAAATGTTGATCACTTGTAAGCTGCTCCAGAACCTTTGTTGGCTCTAAATATTGGCACAATAAATTCTATACTCTTTAGCCTGAAGTTTAAGACTATTTATGTATATGACATTTATACAATGTCTTCCCCATATTATTTCCTTATTTCAAAATACTCACCCTACTAAATACTTAACTCTTCCACACTAGTAGTCCACAAACATACCTTTAATATTTCTGCTCTGCAAAATTACAGAAAATTACACTACTTCTCCAAGACTTTGTTCAAATCCTATACCTTCTGGCAAATTCCACCCAGCTAAAGTCTTCTGGCACATAAGATGTCTTTGCGTTAATCATAAAAAGACCTCTCCTCTTTGGTCTGAAGCAGGCCTGCCCTGGGACTGAGATATCAGTGAATGTGCTGAGGCTGGATTTCTGTTCTTCCCCCAACCACACACAAACGTTCTATAAGTAGCTTCCTTGTCCTCCAGTGCCCCCTATGCAGTTTTCACTCCGTGCCAAATTCCTTAAGCAACGATTGCCTCTACCACGTGTTAGGTAATTAATTATGTATTGCTTTGTTACATCTCTTCAATTGTGGTTTTTAAAATTCTTTTATCAATATTTTTAATTTTTAATGTGTTATTCTCTTATGTCTCAGCATTTTTGCTCTTGAAGGCAGGGTTAATATATTATACTTCTTTGTGGTTCTCAGAATATACAACACAATGTCTTGGATTGTAGGAACTCACACATTTGTTGATTTTTCTTGCATTGTTTTTATGCAAATAAACACAGCTAATTACAAATGAAACATGAATTTGTTGGAAGTAATGATCAACAATTGGCTGTCGATCATTAGCTAAAAAAGATAATGTTTACTTTATAATAAAATACACTCCCCTTCCCCAATTGTGATGTGATTATACTTTATCTTTACTTTGATTATGTGTCGTTTACATTCTGGTATATTGAAGTATCCACAGCTACAAGTGGGGAGAATTATTCTTGTACTTTGATTGAATGCTATATGACCTTCATTAGAGTTAGGCTTTTCAACATAGTTATTTTGCCAACTATTTATGAACACAAAGTCCTTAATGGGAACTAAAGAGGAAACATTTCAGTCTCTGCTTTCAGTGAGTTTTAATTCTGAATGGGAGAAAATACTAATTAACAAATACAACGCTAGTAAGACACGTATTGTAACTTCCACTAAATGCAGTACAGGAAATATGAATTAGAGGTTCCGAAGAGCTAGGAAGCTGTAGCATTTACATTTGAGCTGGACCCTGCCATGGGGCAGATAGGGTAAGTAGTCATATTGATGTGAAAGGAGTATTCCCGGCAGAGGTAAGGCATGGAGAAAGGCAGGTTGAAGAACCATTCTCGGAATCATAAGCCTTTATGTTTGGTGCAAAATATCCCTGAACCAGGTATTCTTCACAATGCTATAGCTATATATCTTCCAATGATTACATATCTAATTTATGATGTCTGCCTAAGGTGGATTGTCACAGCATTGCCTATTTCAGTCCTTGGCAATAATACCTATAAAATTAGAGGAATTATGTGCTAGTTACATGTTTCCTAATACTCACGCTCTAAAAGGAAAAATCTTCAGATGGAGAGAGACGACTATAACATTGACACTGTGGTTTCTCTTAAGTTTACTTTTAGGGTTTCCTTATTTGAAACAAAATTTTCAATACTTGGCTAGACTTGGGAATATTCTGCAATGCTATTGAGAAAAACCAATCTTTTTGTCTTTTCTATTCATCTTAGCATAGTTAAGGGAGACTGGAATTTTCTAAAGGAATGTTACTTTAGCAGTGTGTGAGTGATATTTCTTAGTCTGGTTATGACAGACTGCCAAGAACAAGTAAAAAACCTGAAAAGAGCTTAACAATCTCTAATTGGATGCATTAACTCTAATTGGGTTGGGGTACCGTGGCTGTCAATACTTGAGGGACCATGGGTTCAAGGAGAGGCAAGTGCACTGAGTTTATCTCAGTTAGTTTGTTCCATATTTGCTGTCAATGCATCTGCCCACTCATATGTGGGGTGGATTTGAGAGCTGAGAAGCTGAACAGAGTTCTGTGCTAGTTTTACCATGATAGGGAAATAAAAATTGGAGTTCAGAGACATAAAGGGAGCCAGAATTTGAAGTCCAGGTCCTAAAAGAAGTGACATTTGCCAATTTGTGAGCATCACCTATGAGGTTGAGAAAGCCAAAAAGAAACCTTTAGTCAAGGGGCTGGAGAGCAAGTAAACTTTCAGCAATCTAGTGGTCTTGAGAAAACAAATTAAAATTCAAGGCCCACTTATAAAACATGTCAGACTTGCAGTTGAGACCCAAGAAATCTATATTCTACCAGTAAAGGTGGAAAAAAATTAGTGCTCATAAAAAACCAAAAATTAGCTTTAATTCACCTCCATCTACACTGAATTATTCTATTTGTCAGAAGCAAAATTAAATCATTTCTGCAGGAGGATAATATAATTCAGAGCACTGAGCCATCATGCACAATGTCTGGCATTCAACAACAAACTACCAGAAAGAGAATACCAGGAGAAAATACCAAGTTGCAGAAAACCAAGAGAAAACAGCCAACAAATTAGAAGGAGACCAACAGGTGAGACAGATTGTGGAAATACAGGCTATGGACTTGCAAGTAACTGTGATTATAACATACCAAAGTTAACCAAAAAAGAAAAAGAAAAAAGCTGGAGTGGTTATATGAATATCAGACAAAGTAGGCTTCAAGGTAAAAACACTAGGGAGACTTCATGGTGAGCAGATCAACTCCTCAGGAAGATGTAGCAGTTTCAAGTTTTTATGAATTGAATAGCAAATCCTCAAGATATGTAAAGCCTGTCTGACATAAATAAAAGGAGAAATCGACAAATCCATAATAATAGTGATAGATTCAGATACAGTTCTTTTGATGGCAGAGATAATAAGCATGAAAAAACTTAGTAAAGATACAGAAAGTTTGAACAACACAGTTAACACTATTAACTGACATTTACAACACTGTTCAAAGCAGCTGCAGAATGTACATTCTTTTAAATGCATGCAGAATAGTTAGCAAAAGTAAACATATTGGGGCATAAAGCAAACTTCAATTGAATTGAAAGGTTTGAAAACATATAGAATGTGGAGCTGGCCCTCTGTATTCACGGGTTTTGTATTTGTGGATTCAACCAACAGCAGATCAAAAACATTTAAAAAATTGCATCAGTATGGAACACATCCATAATTTTTGTCATTATTCCCTAAACAATACAACAGCTATTTATATAGAATTTATATTAGGTATTATGAGTAATTTAGTGATGATTTCAAGTATCACTGTATGGGAGGATGTACATGGCTTATATGCAATAACAGGGACTTGAGCATTCATGGATTTTGGTGTCTGCGCAGTCCTGGAACCAATCCCCCATGCATATCAAGGGATCATTGGATTCTATGAGTAGAGCAGATTTAAGACTAAAGTCCTTAAAAAAGGTGATAAAATCTCCAGTTGTTTACAAATTAAGAAATTCCATTTCACAATCCATAAGTAAATACTTACAGTGGAAATTAGAAAATATTTTTAACTTAATGATACTAAAGATATATTAAAACTTGTGGGTTGCAGCTAAAGCTGTGCTGTGAGGGGAACTTTTTGTGTCAAATACATATATTAGAAAAGAAGAAAGGTTGTGAATCAATGATCTAAGCACGTATTTCAAGAAGGTAAAAAAAGATTAGCAAATAAAGCAAAAAGAAATAATAAGGAAAGAATAAAGGTGACAGAACAGAAAACAAATGTACAAATAGAGAAAATAAAGAAGCAAAAAGTTGGGTGTTTGAAAGACTAATAAAATTGATAAAATCCTAGCATTACTGATTGAGAGAGAGAGAAAAAAAAATGAATGAGACAGAGAATAAACACAAGCTATCAATATGACTGTAGGTATCATTCCAGATTCCTCAGATATTAAAAAGATAAAAATGCACTAAGAAATAGATTTAAACTAATGAATTTGAAGATTCAGATAAAATGGACAAATCTTTTTGAGAAATACAACTTAATAAACCTAGTATAAGAAGAAATAGAAAAGCTAAGCAGTCCTATTAAATCAAGCTATTAAATCTATAATAAACACATTTTCACAAAGAAATGCCAGGGCAAGATGACTTTACCAGCAAATTCTTTCAAACATTTACATAATAAATAAGACCAATTTTACATAAAATCCTTAGAAAATAAACAAGAGAAAAACTTTCCCAATTGGTTTTTACTACAACAGCAATAATTCCAGCAAGTGTTTAAAATAACTATATGTCTTTGTGAGACAGGAATTGCTTAAAAGGCTCAATGGCATCAACAGACTCAAATACTGTGAAATTAATTTAAGGAAAAATGTGTATAAAATCTACACTGGAAACTCTAAAACATTATTGAGAGAAATTAAAGAATTAATCAAATGGGTGGATATATTATGGTCAAGAATTGGAAGACTCAATATTGCTAATTGTCAATTTTCTCCAAGTTGATTTATAGACTTAATGTAATCCCATTCAAAATTCTGGTAGGTTTTTATTTTTTTGATGGAAATTAACCAACTGATTCTAAAACAAAAATGCAAGGGTGTAGGAATAGTAAAAGAAAAAAAAAATTCAAAGAACAAAATTGAGATTTGAGATACATATACTGGTCGATATCAAGATTTAATTACCATAGCTTTATAACAAGACAGTGTAATACTGCCATAAAGATCAACTCTTAAACCAATGGAATAGAATAAAGAGTTTAGAAAGAACATGTTATAGTCTCTTGATCATATATGGTCTCTTGATTTGTGACACTGGTGACATAGCAGAGCATGGAGAAAGAATGTCATTCCTGTAATGGTGCTGGCTCAACTGAATATCATCTTGGTCCCCATTTATTATCATAAATCAGTGGTTCTCAACAGGGGCAATTTTGGCCCCACTGCTCCCATAGACATCTAGTGATGTCTGGAGACGTTATTGATTTTCACGACTGAGGGTGCAGGTGCTACTGGTATCTAGTGGGTACAGGTTAGGGATGCTGCTAAAACTCCTACAATGCACAGGACAGTCTCCACACTACAAAGAATTATCCTGTCCAAAATATCAATAGTCCTAAAATTGAGAAACCCTGCCTAAACCAAAAATCAATCTTAGGAGGAATTGTAGGCTTAAATATCAAACATGATATTAAAGTTTCTGGAAGATAATAAAAAATATATTCATGATCTTGGGGTTGGTGAAGATTTCTTAAACATGACACAAAAAAAGCAGTAAGCATAAAAAAGATTAATAAATAAGAATACAATTAGTTTATCAAAACACGTTACCAACACAGTAAAATGTTAACCAATAAAGATGTTTGCTATATGTATATAAAACCAAAAAGCTACTTTGTATCCAGAATATATAAACAATGTCTACAAATTACTAAGAAAAAAGGATAGACAACCCAAATAGAAAAATGGGGAAAAGGATCCATTTTGACAATAAATACATGAGAAAGTGCTCAACATCATAATCATTAAAGAAAGGAAAATCAAAAACTATGAAATAGGCCAGGCATGGAAGCTCACACCTGTAATCCTAGCACTCTGGGAGGCTGAGGCGGGAGGATCATTTGACCTCAGGAGTTCAAGACCAGCCTGAGCAAAAGTGAGACACCATCTCTACTAAAAATAGAAAAAACTAGCCAGGCATGGTGGTGCGCGAGTGTAGTCCCAGCTACTCAGGAGGCTGAAGCAGGAGGATCACTTGAGCCCAGGAGTTTGAGGTTGCTGTGAGCTAGGATGACTGCATGGCACTCTAGCCTGGGTAACAGAGTGAGACTCTGTCTCAAAAAAAAAAAAAGCAATACTATGAAATGACACTACACACTCATCAGAAAGACTAAAATTAAAAGACTGGGAGACCCAATGTTGATCAAACCGTGGAGCAACTGGAATTTTCACACACAATTGATGGAATTGTAAATTGAGACAATTTCTTTGGAAAATCATTTTTATTTACTGAAACTGGACATATACATTCTTCTATGACTTAGCAATACCGATGCAACAGAAACAAATGCATATATGTACCAAAAGATACATACATATCTGCACCAAAGGATATCTATATCTTTCATCATATATATTTATATATTATATATGATATATGCACTGGTAGTAAGGGAAAATTACATTTCCATATTTCTGGAGTACAACATGGCATCTGTCAGTTATTACAGAGTGCTTGACAATATGAGATTTCCAATATATATTGTTTTTGCCGACCAGTTGTGTTAATAACATCTTTCATCAATGCACATCTATGAGATCTCTATAAAGTAAATTGGCTGTTAAATCTGCACCCTGTAAATTGATAATTATGATTGCATTTGATTTCCTTCTTTTACACAATAGTCACATTATTTCAAGATATGTTCATACATGTTTCAAACTCACTGGGGGAGCTTATTATGTAAGAGAATCCTTATTTCAAAATTAACAAAACTACTAACCAATCTATATTACACTCAAACTAAATTCCTCTGATTTTCTTAAATTTTTGGACAGCAAAAGTTAGTGTCATTATGGTCTGTTTCGGTTATCCATGGGCTCAAATTCAGTTTTCAAAATTATTCTACAAAGTAAAATAATTTCACTTTAAAATTTTACTTCTAGAATAAGCGTGACCTTTTGGGACACATAGCATATCAGCAAAAGTGCCTACAGTCATCCCTAAGTATAATATTTGTGGGAAATTGGTTCCAGGGACCTCACCGATACCTAAACCCAAGGATGCTCCAGTCCCTGACATAAAATGGTGTAGTATTTGCATATCACCTACGCACATCCTCCTACGGTCTTAAATCATCTCTAGATTTCTTATAATACCTAATACAGTGTAAATGCTACATAAATAGTTGTTATATCATATTTTTATTTGTATTACTTTTATTGTTTTGTTATTGCTTTTTATCGTTTTTTTTCCCGAATATTTTTGACCCGCCATTGGTCGAATGTGAGTATTCGTAAACCGCGGATACTGAGGGGTGACTATAGAAGAAAAATGGGAAGAGAGAACGCGGGAGGAGCCTTTCGTACCCTAAAAGAGCCTTTTGAGAAACTCCTGTCTCACAATGACATACTGTTGTTTTAAACAAGTCCTGCTGGAATTATTGCTGCTGCGGTGCATACGGCAGAGAAGGACTGTCCCCGAGGATGAAATAGTGCTCTCATTCCGCACTGCAGATGAAGCTGTGAATGTGTGGGGAAACGGCACGGAGAAAATTAGGAGGGACGAGGGACAGAGGAATAAGGAGAAATGCACATTTAATATTTTTATAAATTTTCTATTTCTTGATTGCCATGCTTTAATTGCAGAACTCCAAAAAGATAATATTTAGTTATATGGACTTAATGTGCTGGATACACGGACGAAGAATGAAGTGTATCAAAGAGCTTGAAAATAAGGGAAACCAGGTCACTCTGTGAGAGTCACTAGGATATTGGTGCAGACGGAAGGAAGCGTTATGGGGTCACCTGAAAGAGACCTTTTTGGCGTGCGAGGGAGCTTCCCCGGACGCTGCTTTACATGTGCGCCAGTGCGCGTCTGATTCTTCTGCACCGGCCTCCTCGTTTGCTGCCGTGATGTTTCCTCTTTCTTGGCCGTCCCTCGTGGGACAGTGGGCCGGGCCGACTAATGACTGACAACGAACGGCAGCTACACCTACCATCCCAAGCCCGTTCGCAGGGAGGAGCACTGTTTGTCAGTATCATTTTTGCACCGGTCCTGCCCCAATTCCCCACCAGGCAGCATTTACAACATCATGTTGTAAATTTAATGAGGCTTTATTTAAGGTTTGGGTATAAAGGTATAAAGAAAGAGTGTAAGATACGGTGATGAACTGATCACTGGCTCCTAAGCCCAGACTCAATCTCAAGTATACTTCAGGTGTGGTCCTTCTTTCTCTCCGGGCTACTGCCAGGTGGCCGCGGGGCAGTTCTTGTTCATCCACTTTCACATCCAGACTTCTTCATACATCTGACTCCAGGGAAAATCGTCTTTGGCTCCAGAGAGAAATTGCTGCTGTTTTGCCCCAGTGCATCTAAGCCTTTTCTGTAAAGTAATATGTCTGTCTTGATCCCATTGGCATCTCTACCACCTAGCAGAGGGCCTAAGACATAGTGGGTTATAGTTTATTCATTCAATAAATATTGGGTGAATAAAAAAACCCTAGAATAGTCATTTAGCCATTGTTTATGCTTCTCTGGAGACTCGATAAATATATTTGTATTATTCAAATTAATTAGCATTTCTGATACTCCAATAGAAGAAAACAGGGCCCCCTGAGATTATTTGAGGATGGACTTTCTGATAGATACACTTTTAGACTAGATGACAACTGCCGTTTCTTTGTTCTCTTTTGGTTTAGGAGTTTGATAACACAGTCCTCAAATTTTCTGCACTCCTTCCTTTAGCAAGTAATAAAGTGAATTTTGATCACATGGCACCATGTACTGATTTTAAGATGGTTTTGTAAATTGGTACTCTCAGAGCAATAGTTTTAGGTAGTGCTCCGAAGCCTGGTTTGAATGAGGTCCCCAGAACAACAGGGTCAGCATCACCTTGGGAGCTTGTTTGAAATGCAAAATCTCAGGCCTTACCTGGATCTTTTGGTTTGGAATTTGCATTTTAACAAGATGTCCAGGACATTTGCACTCCAAGAGATCTTGTTGCTCTTTTTGTATTGCTTGTCCTGAATGTAGCCCACATTCACTCAGGAAGAAAAATTTCCCCATGCTTCTGGTTCTCCTTCTGTTTCTCTTCTATTTAGGCACCACATCTCTCTTGATCTGAGTGAGAACAGGGCAGGTTACGGTGAAACATTTGCCTCTTGCCTCGCTCTATAGGAAGAACATCTGGATAATATTTCTGCAGCACTAGCTAGTACCTCTAAAGAGACTGGAGTTTATCATCAATTTAGCCACTTCATGAATAACCTGTGCCTAGGCAGGTAACTGCTATTAAATCTACCTCTTCTTGAACTTTTTCAGCCCTTTAGAAAATTCCAGCTTTACAATCACTTATCTAAGATGTATGTAGGTTCTTGATCCTAAACAGCATAATTGCTGTAGCCCATTCCAATTTATTAATAATTAAGAAGATGGCTCAGGTTTTGATTGTAGAATGACTTCAAATTTAGGGCCACTTCCGACCCTCTATCGAGACCCTGAGCACAACATGCTTTTTATTAGGGTTGCCACCCAATCCCCATGAAAAAAGTGTTAGAGATTATATATTCAGGATAGTTTAAATTCCTGGACCATCTTTAACTTTGGCAATGTTGTGAATGGTTTTTCTTCTCGGCAATAATCTTTGTGCTCATATGAACCCTCTGTAATAGTTGTACATACATTTATATATAACACTATATGTATTTTTCATGTCATCTATTAATACATTATTTCCATCAGTAAATTTTCTGTTTAATTCCCTTTACCCACCAATTCTCAGTGCTATTACTTGGTGTTATATTCTTATATTTTCTGATCATTTACACTTTTGCTTTCTGTGCTTATCTCAGACATTCCAGATTCCTTCTTCTGGCTGATATGAGCCTTGATTTCTTTGCTCTCCCTTTCTGTATTAGAACAAGTGAAAGAACCTAGAGCTCTCCTTCAAATGGCAGCTGCAACTTTTGCTGTAGTGTCCCCTGGGGTCATACTGGTCTCCCTCTGTCTAAGTGGACTCTTCTTTTTACCACCGTTTTTAACAATATTTCCAGATCCAACCCATATGTTGCTACCATTTCTCCTGCTGCTCTCCGTTAAATGGTCCTTTCCAGAAATTCTTATCTCTAAAAGCAACTTCATTCCAAAGTAGATTTTCCAGAGAACACTCCCAGCTTCCAGAACTTCATGGTTTCTAGAATAGGCTGAGCAGCCTCTCGCACTGGCTGGCCCAGTAACTGGTCCATGTCTCTGAGACTTACTCAGGATGTTCTCTAATCTGCCCTGACACCCAGTGCTCTGACACTCCTAGCAGTATCATTTCCTCTGCTTTTTTTTCTCTCTGACTGCTTTAGAAACTCATGGGTTGAAAGATTGGGCATAAAACAATCACCTTCCACATAGCTCCCTTTTCTGATACTCCCTGGAAGATTGCAGAATAGCATCTTCAGTGCACTCTGATGCTGTTTCCTCAGACGTGTCTACACTGGTACAGACTGTTTCCAGTCATGTTCATTTTTGTTGCTTTTAAAGGGCTTTCATTTCTGTATATTTTCAAATTTTTCACTTCTATTTCCTTCTTATTATTTTGCTAGCCAAGTTTACTTGATAGCTTTTGAGTTCTTTTTTTAAAGAGATGTAATATTATCTCTAATTTTACTTAGATTACAATATTTGAGCTCTTCCACTTCCTTGATTAATTTAGGTTTCTGTGTATGGTTATTCTTCGTGTGCCCTTTGCTTATATTCTGTTTCTTCTTCTCCTTCTTCTTTTCAGTTTCTCTGCATGTGCTTCATACTGTTTCTCTTCTGATAATTAGCTTATATTTGAATGGAGCCTAATGTTTGCTACAAAATACTCTAAGGAATACAGGGATTAGCAGGTGCGACAAAGGCAGAGGAGGGCAGGGAGGCATGAGGTGGGATAATTCACAACTTTGGTTTGGATTTCCTTCCACAAGTAACCTTTCACTGAACTGGTTACATCCTTTTGCAGGTGGCATGTCTCTCATGATTTTTAGCATTCATGATATGGGCTCATCACATTTCAACTCTTACTCTCCTGTGGATAGGCATCCAGGAAGTAGACAATAAAAATGATGGGTAAGCTAATTCCTCCTAGAGTATGATCTCCCTTTGTATCTATATCTATGGGATAGACCTTAGTTCTCCTGGATCGTATGTCTCTATTCAAATACCCAGTAGATTAGCACTTGGGAATGTGATCATTCTTAATTTAATTAATTCATTACTTTATACAACGCTCTGTGTTTTGACACAGTATTTGGCAGGGACATTTTGTAGTTTGGGCTTTGGCACTGTTACTATTTCCTTGTTTCAATTAAGATTAATTTCCCCCTTTATATTATTTAATAGTTTTGGGTATGTGCCTTTTTTTCTGGCATATTCGCCATATCCCGAGACTATACTGTTTATTATGAGACTTCATCGAAATCATAGAGAAAATCTAATAGAAGATCAACATGGAGCACAGGATAGACCTCTTAAATGTAGATCAACCCTATTGTCTTGTGGCTGGCTGTCCTATGCCTCCCTCTCAGCCTGTCTTTGGGACAGCATATTGTATCTACTCTGTCACCACCCCTAAGAATTGTTCCAAACCTCCCCAGACTTGGTGGTCAGGGTCCAGGTAACTCTGCTTCTTAGAGTTATTCTCCAGCCTTGCTAAGTGCCACTTCCTCTGGCAGCATACTGAACTCCTCTTATGAACAATAATGAAAGAGATATCCATCCCCTTTAGACAGCAGCCTTACTAAGACAAATAGGTTTGTGGTTTACCCTGACAGTCCAATAAGACAAACATAAAACAGTGTGGTGTTGATATATTTCCAAATTTCTTGGCTATTCATTTGCTTCCAAATTTCCTTATTGCATAAAGAAGAAAAGTGACAAACAGAAGAAATGACTTTGTAGCCATGGAAGCACAGAGACAGGGTAGTTGGAAGGACAACTATCATGAGGGCACTCTAAGCCCTCCCGAGGGGAGGTGTGCTCTTCAGTAAGTAGCCATTTTGTCTCTTCATTGCATAGGTGACTATAACACCCTATCAGAATCAATGCTATTTGACATCTGAATCACATAATCCTATTATTCTAATTCCATTCCCACTCTTTCATTATTTGGTTTCATATGTAGTTTGTCTACAGTGAAAATATATGCTCATTTATCCTATTGACATTAAAGTTTCCCTTGGCAGTTAACCTTCTTCTTATAAATTAGTTTAAAAATTCTGATTTGTCCATTGAGTAAGCTTTGATATAATGGTTTAATATTCTAACTTAGACAGTCTCCAGAACAAAGATGAGGTGGAATCTTGAAGCATGCAAGGCTGATGGCAGCCCCAGACTGTGGTCAATACACCGAACAAATATACCTGAAGGGAGTCTGTCTTGGAGGCAAGATACACTTCCCTGGAGTGACTGCTTCAGCAGGACAGTGACCACTTGCATTTGAACCCCCACAATGGGTATGTTGGTTACCTAGAGGAAAAATTGATATGACATCCAACCATTGGTAGAGTTAGAGTTGCTTAATGAATCTATTGTCACAATTCAGCCTTACAAACAAACCCAAGAAGCTTCCAAGCTTAAAATAATTTTAACCAATATATCATCCCTTGAAGAGGTCAAAGCTTAAAAAAATTTGATCAGAATTGCTATTTTATTCACTGAGCAGAAATAATTTCTCATCCTGGGAAGATAAATGTTTACATGCAAGATTAGTTTCACTTATTTAGATGAGTGTCAAATATAAGATACCCTGGGATATTTTAAATGTAAGCAAAAATGTTGAAATAATTTCCTAGTTTTTGTAAAAAATAATTTTTCTACCCTCACTGAAAATTGAAGAAAACTCGAATATTGAGCACTTTCTATATATTAATACAAGGCAATATAATCAGTATTGATATGCATTAACTCATTTAATTCTTACAACTACCGGGTGAGGTATAATATTGTTCCATTTTAAAGGAGAAAATTGAGATGTTGAAAATGTGTTACTTAGCCAAAGTCACAGAGCTAATGTGTCATGGAGTCAGAATTCTAACCTAGGTCTGTGACTTCCTTGGAGAAGAAATAAATGATTATTATTATGTCAATGTATTGCAGCCAGAGTTTTCCAGAACATAGCTGTAATTAAAATTTGAGTTTACCATTTGTTACAGTAAGGAAGAATTCACAACATGGGCAATCATGGGACGTCTAAGTAAGAGGGTATTAGAAAGAATTTATTATAGGATTTAGACTTTGGTTAGATAATTTGGAGAAATTTCTAACGAAGTAGGACTTTATTCCAGATTGAATATTGTTGAAGACCAGGAGTAATTCTATGATTGGGTATCTCAATTAATCTCATCTACAGCGAGGGCAGACTGGAGTCAGGACAAAGCCATAATGGTAAGGAAGCAGCCATCCTTTATACTGGCCAGCAGAAGGGAATGTGTGGTATTTTGTGGGCGGCACAAGGACTTTGCTTATGTCTGTGTTTAGACAAAATTATGAAGCGGCCTTGTTTTGTCTGAATGATCTTGTCTGATGTTGGTGTTCTGTGAGATTATTTATGTCCAGTGGAAGAATATGCCTGGCTTAGCTGTTAGTGCCAGGCCAGCTTCAAACAACAGTGAGGCCTGACTGTAAGTTCAGACCAGTTTCCGGTTGTCAGAGGCTGTTATTTGTTTTTTCAACTAGAACCATGATATCATGGCACAGCAACAGCAGTAGCTGAGCTGCAAAATTATGACACCAAGGGTTCTTACGCTCTCTTTCCATTGGCCAGAATGGTTTTTAGGCTTTAGGTCAATCTAAAGGCACAGATAATGCCAATTTCTATGCCTCAAAGGGCGTGGTTTCTGAGAAAGGGATGAGACAGAGTGAGGGCAAGAGTGAAAGCAAAACCACAAGAGAAAGAAGGACAGAGAGATTACATTCAAGATGGAAACTGCAGTCTGTCAAAAGTACATCCCGTCCCATTTGGCATAATCTATTCATTAGAAACATGTCACCAGGGTCAGCCCGCATTTCAAAGGGAGGGACGTAAAGCTCCATCACCTGAAAGGAGGAATATAAAGGATTTGTGGACATGTTTTTTTAAGCCACCAAAAATATATTTATTGTTTTAGTCATTTTTATACTACGTTTTAAGACATATGCCATGTTCTTTTATACTGTCGAGACAAAACACATATTACACGTTTTACCTTAATGACATTTACATAAATGCACTGGTGTGTTTGTGAGAGAGAGAAAGAACTAATTCCCATTTAAATAGTGCAAGAGAAAGAAAATACAATGTGTGCTACTTAATTGGATTCGGGTTTGAATTAGTCAGCTATAAAGTATACTTTAAGGAATACTGTAGAACATTTGTATATGGGCTGGCTATTAGATGTTGTTAAGAAGTTAGAAATTATATTAGGTGGGACAAAATACTGGGCCATGAAAGAAAATGTCTTCTTTGAAAGAGGTACTGACTGACACTATTTGAGTGAAATATAATATCTGTAATTTATTTTCCAATTTTAACCTCGCCCCAAAGGTGAAGCAAATATGCCAAAACGAACATTTGTCAAAACTTAGTTAAGGTTATATGGATGCTTGGTTGATATATTTGTACTCTCTTGTGCCTAAAATTTTATAATAACATGTCAAAAACCAAAACCAAGTAAACAAAAAGTCAGTGAAGGTGAGTCTGTCTCCACTCAGAGTGCACAGAGCAGGGAGTGAGGTAGGGCGAGGGTGTGAGCTTCCGGTAGGGTGAGCATCTCTCCATGTTGAAAGAAACTCTATTTCCAAATGATATTTTATAAGTGTGTGTTCATTTGTATACACAAAATTGGTTTATATTTTACTTCATGGGCTATTTTAGGGATTTTGAAACTATTTTGACAGCATCTGAATCTTGCCTATGATGATGCTATTAGGACTAAAATTGAAGTGACTGTTTTGATAAGGATGTTTATGAATGCCACTCAAAGCTGGCATGTTTTTTGTCTGTGTATTCCAGGCAATGGCGACACAGGATTCTCTTTGGGTCTCAGTCTGCCCAAATGACCCAGTCAAATGCAGTGGGTTAGAATGTGTGATAAAAAGGCAACCTCCAAGTTGGACGATTATATATCATGATTCATCTTCCCCCACGTGGGGCAGCTTTAAAGGAGTGGCTTAAGCTCTCCAAGCTGGTGTGTAGCTTATGTCTCTGATTTGCCGGATCGCAGCGTTTGACACTGACAGCTTGGGTTCGAGAGACTGAGAAAACTGTGCAAGAGGTGAGCCCGCCAGACCGGAGTGTGTGGCTGAGGGGTATAGGGAGACCCCGCAGTGGGGAAGCATGCAGAGGCGGCGGGCTTGGAGGGAGGGCAGAAGGAAAGGCGACTGCAATCGAGGATGGAGCCAGCGACCATTGTTGAATTTAGGGTCAGAAAAATCTGTTGTCTAGATGAAGAATTAAATAGAGCAAAGACAATTGTTGCTCCAACTCCAGGTTTCACTCATAAAACAACGTGGGGTAGGTCTGCAGTTACCAAGTGGAGGAATCCTTGTGTCTAATTGATCCTTTTGAACATTTACCTGTAATGATGGAATTAAAACATGATCTGTGCAGTGCTCCTGCTGAAGTGCTTCAAGCGTGCAGTGCACGGGTAGGGGGGCCAATCGGATCTCGTGCACCTCCCACCAAGGCAACACTCGAATCTGTCATAACCGCCCTCTGCCTTGCATTGTGGAAGGAGCGCGTTCCATCTGTTTGTCACGATCCCCATTCGGAGCCATGTGGATTTGAGCCCTTTAAAAACGGTTTTCCCTCAAAAGCCCTTTCTTTGTGTGTGCTTGTGTGAACTTCCCGGACAAGTCTCAGATTGAAGCCCCCTAGCCGCCATCACTACTCAGTAACTTAGTATCAAATGCTATTTAAGCGTGGTCTCTTCACTTCTGCTTGTGACAAAGCTGATTCCCATTCATGTTCCAGAAAGAATGCCATAAAATTCACCAGAATCTCACGGTGGCCTTGCCCACTCTGGCTTGCTTGTGTCATATTTTTATCAGTGCTTGTCAGAGACCCAGGGTTCAAACTATTGGAGGTCCAGATGACATCTGGCTTCCCAGCTCCCCCGGAATACTGGCTGCAGTGCTTATCAGTGCATTATTCATCAAAACTGATGATGCAAGGTACAACATGCTGTCTGTAGCTCAGCGTATGAGTGGAAAGGAGTTGGCAGAAGCGCCTGGTGTTCTGTGAGCAGCATGTAATCAATAGTCTGGGTGCTTGTTCACTTCGTGTTGATGACTATTCCCTCTGGTACATTTCTGTATATTTTTGGGTTCACTGTACTACCAGCTGTGCAATTTTTCTTCCTCTGTTCCTCATACTAACCCCAATAGACAGAGCAGAAGGAACAACCTTTTTGTGTGGTGGGTGTCAAATCAAATAATCTAATGACCAAAAGCAGGGCAGCAGGCACTGGAAAAAGAGACAGTTCTAATAATTTCCAAGTGTACTCGGCAATAAAATCAAATGAGCTGCGCTGATATTCAGACTTTCTGCTACTTGAGTCAAATTAAACAATGCCAATCCTCCCCTTTGTTCGTTTTCAGGTGACAAACAAATCATTGGCTTCCCTCCTCCCATTTTCTCCATTGAAAGAGTGTGTGTGTGTGTTTGTGTGTGTGCACGTGTGCTGCTGTCTGTAACTCCTGTTCCCTCTAAGTAGAGGGACCTCACCTAGTTTCCTCTGTTAATGACAAATGCTGAACATTGTCACTGAGTTGAAGACTGTGAGATGTGTTTCCCCCTTCCCCATGCCAATAATGTTATCAGGGATTGCATAAGATGTTCTAGAATCAATACTGAAATCCATCTTGTTATATCTGAGATGAAGAAATTAATTTTCGCCTGCAAGTTAAGCAATTATCCATCTTCTGCGGCTTTTAGAATTTGGTTATTTATCACTGTTAAGAACAAAGGCTTTCTTTTTTTAAGATATAAGGAAAAATAGACATTCAAATAGAAAATAGAAGCTAGTTTTAAATATTCAAGTCAGTCTCAAGTCTTAATAAACTTCTTAGCAATTATCTTATAAAATCTTTAAGATTTTAATATTCTGTGCAATCTGGGGTTTTTAAGTGCTCATTCAGAGGCCCCAGTGTCTCAGGCAGCAGAGAACTCTGTTGTCCGGCAGGTGATTTGGAGGCTGGGGGACCAGCACACCCACCCTGGTGTTGGTCACATGTCCGTGGTTTAATAGCTGTCATTTTTGTCAAACCCGATTATTACTGCAGGTCAAAATCATCAGTACTACAAAACATTAACAGATCTTCTGTGTCTCCACACCTCTTAGGCATTAAAAGAAAAGGATTGTTTATTTTTAGGATGAGTAAGTCTGGCTAGACTGATTTCTGGTTGACAGTGATATTATTTTGTTGCAATGAAGACCTCAAGAGGGAATTCCAAATTCTAAAACTTGTTTTGGACACAGCACATCCGACTGCTTTGCACAGATTTGATATCAACTTCCCGACAAATGCATCTCTCTGGCCCCTGAGCCCTGCCCTGAAACACAGCTTAAAGCAGGTAAGCACACAGATAATACATCATGATGTGGCAGAGCTGGAGATAGGATGGGAATAAAAGAGGCAATTATTAGAAATAGTTACTGAGTTTACAAAACTCAATTCTGGATAGTGTTGTGGTTTAATTATGGGTTCTCAATTCAGAATACCCAGGTTCAAATCCTGGCTCTGCCATTTCCTAGCTCTGAGGCCACCAGTAAAGTTAATTAACCTATCTGCTGTTTGATTTTATTCTATGTTAAATGAAGATAGTAATATTACTGATATCATAGGGTTATTATCAGGAATAAATTGAAGTATATGATGTAAAGGATTAGCAAGCACTTGGTACCTACTACTACGTGGTCACTGAAAGTTATCTATTATTACCAGTGATTAGCAAACTAAGACTTTGTAGTATTATTTCCATTCAATTCTGTTCACCTGCAACAGTATCATTGAGTATCCAACGTGTTAAGGCACTGTCCTATGTGTTGAGGGATAAAAGTATGACGAAAATGTGTCTCCAACCTCAAGGAGCTTAGCATTGGTAGGGTGGAGTTAGACGTACACGTGGCTCACAACAGTGAAGGGTTTGGAAATACCAGAATTAGAGGAATAAACCATGTCCACAAACCACAATGGTTGGGTCAAGAGAGTCCCTGATTCTCACATGAGGTGGGAAGCAGGGTGGTGAGGAAAGCCACGTGATCATTTGAGCTAGTCTGAAAGTCTAAGTCAGAATGTTAAAGAAGGATTGGAAGCATGAGAGGATATTCCCACGGAATATGGTGAGCAGGGAGCCGGGGAGATATGTGGGTTTTTCTGAGGTTTGCTGATGGTCTGATGCACATTAGGCATCTATCTTATCTCATTGGGAGCCTGCATGACATGGAGAAAGGGGCATGAGCTTTGGGCTTGGCCTGTGACTTGATCTTGGTTCTGTCTCTATTGCCTGGCTGCGTGACATGGAACCTCACTGTCTTTATATGTACAACAGTGATGATGATAGTCACATGTACCCCATAGCGTTGTTGTGGTCATTTGTGGGAATGTAACACACCGGGCTTGTGACACCCACCAGTAAATCCTGTCTTTGTGGGGCAGAGAGTAGGAGGCTTGTTCACCATTTTATAGGCCACCCCAGCTGCCAGCTGGGGTTCCCCTGTGCTTCGGGGTTTAGGAAAAATTGGCTCAGGCCCCAAGTGCCTGGGCTGTGGTGTCTGTGCATCACCAGGACTCTCCTGTCTCTGAGCCCCCGAATTCCTTCTTCTAACTGTCCTTTGTCCTCTTGCCGCGCGTCCAGAAGCTGTCCTTGTGCTGAGGACAGCAAAGGGAAGATTTTTCCAGGCAGGATAGTAAATGCAGAGACCCTGATGTGAGAGTGTGTTTGGCTTACTCAAAGAAGAACAAGGAGGCCCTAAGACTGGAGCAGAGTGCAGGAAAGGTACGGTGGTGTGAGATGTGGTTAGAGCAGAGGCCAGGGCACAGATCATATAGTGCCGCATGGTCCATGGCAAGGACTTTGGGTTTCACCCTGAATGAAAAGACAAGTCTTTGGGAGGGAGATGATATGTCTTAGGCTTAAAAAGGACCACTCTGGCAACGACATGGGAAATGGACAGATGAGGCAAAGGAAGCCACAGGAAACCAGTCAGGAAGCTATTGAAACGTGTTTGAGAGCACGTTTGAGAAATCATGAGTTGTGCTTTGCATTTGTTAAGTTTGAGATACTTTTCCCCATTACTCATCCATCAGGTGGAAATGTTGAGTAGCTAATTGAATGTATGATTTTGGAATTCAGGCAGAGGTTAGGGCTCAAGATTAAATTTGGAGGTATATTACCATTCACCATTAGATGAATATATAACACTGCATATATAACTCAAAACTGTGCAAAACAACATGGAATATTATTTTTGATCAGGAGGAGGAAAGATTTATGTTCTGGGTTAATTTGCCTTAAACACCAGGTACCCTGCGGTTCTTAAGGCCAGCCCCGTGCATTGGCTGGGGTGGCTTGTCCAGCAACAATGACTGTGACACACAGGGACTCAAGTCCTGGAAGAGGAAGCAGAAATCAAAACTGCTCCCAAGCACAGCCATAGTAAACAAGCAAAACTCATCTTCCTTTATTTTGTGTTTTATATCACTGAGCAATTTGATTAAAACAAATCAGCAGGACAAAAAATGAAGTTGCTTTTCTGTGGGGAGACAAAATCAATGAGAAGGATCAAGGTTGAGTAAATGTCCTATGGATACTCAGGGGAGAGAACACGTTTTCCTGAATAAAAATGGATTTTTTTTTGGAATTAGTTGTTTTCTAAAACATAAAGTTACTTTCATTTTGTGCTTTAAATGGAACTGAGAGTATGTGGCACATCTAAGGGTAAAGAGTTCATGACTTGAGAAGGTTTAAACGGTGCTTATGATGTGTTTTTGCCTTGATGAGATGTAATTTTTAATAAAGGAATGTCTTTATTAAAGCAACTAGGTAAGTCATTTGGACAGAGTATACCCCTAAACCAAATTTGGTGTCAGAGGTGAAATGGTCTGATCCACTGTCATAAAATTCAGCCCATGCAGTTACACTGGGAAAAAATCAATGCCCGTGAGTGGTAGCCATGGCGGTGCCCCATTCAGTGATCCCTTCAAGGACGAACTTGCTACAAGGAGTGCACATGGCCAGCAGCCTCTGGTTGTGGTGACTTTGGGATCTGCCTGAGCTTTGGAGCAGATGCCAGGGCCAGGCACTTTCAAGGCCACCCCCAGCCAATGTCTGAGCAAGGCAGCAGCAC
>CAUYRT010078139.1:0-15149 GCA_963574885.1 Lepilemur ruficaudatus
GGGAAGGAAGGAAGGAAGGAATGGAGGAGGAAAGGAAGGAGGGAGGCAGAAAGGGAGAACCAAAGCACCTAAACACCTGCAGATATACACTCGGTGAATACAGCAGAGTTACTCAGACAGTTACATATTTGAAAAAGGGACCATCAGCAAATACTATTGTAGCTGCTTTACAAGTGGAATCAGCTTTTCAAGATCATACAGGCAAACAATGATGTGCTTAATAATGGAAACCAATAATCTCTGATTCTTAATCTCATGTTCCCAGTAATAGAGGCTTCAGTCTCATTATTTTAGGAAAAATAAACTAGATTTTGAATTAAGCTCTTTTCATCCTTTTTATGCCACAGGAATATATTAGTTATAATTTGAAACTTTTCCCTACTGACATGTTCTGAAAGATTAAAAAGAGAGTCTCTAAGCTTTAGGACCTTCCATATTGTGATATATATAATATTAGAGACGGGAGTACTTAAATAATTCTCTCTGAGCTACAATTCAATTTCCTGCTTGTAGTAAACATAGGACGAAAACAAGATCTATGTAATAGAAATGTTCTTGTTGTCATGACAACAGGAAGAAGCAACAGGAGGAAGACTCTTAGCTGTTAAAAATGGTCTGTTACAAGGTGTCAGGGCCCATTAAGTATGGTCAATACCCTGTCCTCCATTTAGTTTTGCCTTTACACAGCTTACTTACTTCACTGCTGCAAATGTAATCCAATTTTCTGAGCAGCACATTAGCCTTAAGAAAAGCAAAGCAAATTTTGAACAGGGCTCTTTATCTTTTCCTGGGGGTAATACATTATCTGTTCATCTTGAAAAACTGCCCAGTGACTTCTATCTCCTACACCAATATATTTTTTTGCAATTTATTATGCCAGTATCTCTGAGTTTGTTCTTATTATGACTCATAAGCTCATTATCAAATAACAAAACAGTAAGTAGATTACAAGAGCCAGGCCAGGAATAAAATGAGAGTGTGGAGACAAACAAAGCAGTGGGATCAACATGGCAGTGACACATCTGCTCTGCCAGCCCAGTTTCAGCCACCCAAAACCACCGGCTTCCAGACATACTCTAACACTGGTGATCCCACAGATGAGCATCTCATGATAATGGGCAGTTGGCAGGTTCCTGACAGATGGCGTCATCCATTGGATCATTTCTTTAGAACAGTCCTTCCCAAGTGTAGGCCCCAAACAATGGACATCAGAATCCCCCACCATGCTTGTTGAAAAATGCACGTTTTTAAGTTCTATTCCTGATCTGCTGAATCAGAAATGCTAGAGGTTGACTTGAGGGATTTTGTTTGCTAAAAAGCACACTGAAATTTGAGAATCATTGCCTTAGATCAAAGTTTGAAAAAACAATTGAGGGAAGTCCCCTCTGGTACTAAGTACCTAAGAAGGGCAGAGGAGGTTGCTTGCTAGGTGAAAACAGGGAAGCAGACAAGCTAAAGATGAAGCTTGTCTATTTCATAGCTTTCTTAGGTTTTACCTTGGTTCTGACTGCTGTAGATTTAAGCCAGACTAAATGACACTATAGGTGCAATCAGGAAAATCCAGAATGTGCTACGACTACAGATTTGTACTGCTGTTTCGTGAACTGCTTTATTTAACAAATGCCCTCCAAAATGAGGGGGGCACCCTTTAGATTAAAAGAGACTCAAAAGACATATGAGCCAAATACAATGTGTGGATCTTATTTTTACTCAATTAAAAAAAACTGAAAAGAAAGCAATGTTTGTAACAACTGAAAAAATTTCAACACCATGTAGATATTAGATAATTTTAAAGAATTATTAATTTTATTAAATGAGATAATGGTCTGTATTTATGTTATAAAGAAGAGGCTTTATGTTTTAGAGGTATAGATTTAACTGTTTACAGATTAAATGATATGTGATCTTTGGTGTGTACTTTAAAATAAGCCAGTGCGGAAGTATGGAGGATATAAGAGGTATAAATAAAATAAAATGCATGTGTTAATAATTATTAAAGCTGGATGATAAGTACATAAATATTCATTATAGGATTCTTGTTATTTGGGGGGAAACTTGAAAATTCTTCAGAGCCACAGAAGGCCTTTTCAGCAAGGGAATGACTGATGAAATGGGCATCCTAGGGGATGTAGCCTGGGGTGTAGGAAGAAGACCGAGGGGGCTATCAAGGAAGGGCACAGTGGTGAAGGACTGAACCACCCAGTGCCACTGGGGGCAGAGGGGAGGCGGGAGTGTGGACAGTATTAGAGATAGAAGCAGTAGAACTACTGATGGAGGGAGCTAAAGAAGGAAGAATGAAGGATCAGGTTTCAGTCTGGGATGAATGGCTGCGTGGTGGGGCCATGCAACAAGTGGGGGAATTCAGAAGATACGGAAGTTAGTGGTGAAAGAAGCAATGGATTCCATTTCAGGTACATTGAGTTTGAGATGCCTGTGGAAGATCCCAGTTTATTATGAAAGAAGTTCTGCCCTAGAGATATGGTTTTGGCAATTATCAGCGGTAGCATAATTTCCATGGAAACATATAGAGTGCAGGCACAAGAAAACACTCCCTGAGCAAGCACTTCCTATCAAATTAATAAGTTCCTCTTGGACTGTTTTAACATTGAAAAAGCAAAGCAGTGGCTTGATCAGGGAGAATAATATAAGAAAACAAACTGACAATATGCGATAGCCACGCTGTTCTATGTCATCTCCATATCCATTTGGAATGTGTGATAGATTATCAGGGCTTAACTACATAGGGCTTTCTTCTTTCATTTTCTTTTCCCTAATAAAGGAGTTTTCAAGAGAACACTGGGCATTAAAAAAACAAAATGTCATGCGGAAGATCAATTTTTGCTTTTTCTTTTTTACCCTTTCTTCTATTTTGCTCTCTTCTGTGTTGCCTACGGCATTACAGAAATTGAAGGGAACCACTAAAACCATCTAAATCGAGGGCCACAGTTCATTTTCGTGTCTTTAAAACAGCCATGGTTGCATTGAATTCTTGGGTTGACAAGTGTATTTAGAAGGAGCCAGGGAGCAGCTGAACTAAAAAAAGTGTTTTATGTCAGGGATTGATTTATACCTTGGAGCAGGGCAAAGAGAGGAATACTCAGTCCCTGTGATATCTGTTGCTGGGAAAGCATCATGATTTGGCGTTGGTAGGAACATAAGGCCATCTGCTATCCTTTAATGAAATGTGGTCATAACATTTTTGTTTGAAACACAGAATGATTTACCAACCCAAAATTAAAGGTTTTCAGCAATTGAGAGTCTTGTGGGTGTTTTTTTTGGGGGGGGGTTGTTTTTTTTTAGATATTTGTATCTTTAGAAGTTACATTCAAATAAGAAGAAAAGCATATCAGTATCTTTTTTTTCTGTTCTGTGTTTATTCTCAAAATCTTGTGTTGACTGCCCAGTTCAAACTCCTCAGCCTTCTATTTGAAGACTCCCTAATTTGTCCTCATCCAAGACCAATTGAATCAGAAGTTTGGCAGGTTGGACCCAGGCATCGGGTTTTTTTAATCTCTCCCCATGCAATTTTAGTGTGCAATCAAGGTGAGACTCGCTCTGGTTGAGGAAAAATAACTGGGGCATTTGGATTACCTATTGTGAGAGGCAAATGTCAGAAATTAAAGTTTTTCTGAGCCTCAGATGGCAGGTATGTAGTGTGTGGGTTGTGTGTGTGTGTGTGTGTGTGTGTGTGTAGTTTGCATTACCTCTCTCCCCTGCCATGCAGGTGACTGCCGTGAGGGTGCACGTGAACAGTTCCTCTGAGAATCTCAACTACCCAGTCCTTGTTGTGGTTCGCCAGCAGAAAGAGGTGCTGTCCTGGCAGGTCCCTCTGCTCTTCCAAGGACTGTAAGTGGATTTTTTTTTCCCCAGAAAACTTCACTGCATTTGGTTTTCTTCAATGTCCTAGAACTTAACTGATCTTTTTTCTAATGAAAGGAGAAAACAGACATTTGGAATGTTGACATATTATGCATACAGCATGCAAAGTGCAAACAAAGGTCATGGTTCATGGCCTGACCTGTTCAGCTCTATTTGAGTTCCATCCTCTTGAATTTCAGATAAACACTCTACCTAGATTTGCAACATCTAGAAGAACTTTTACCATTTTTAAATTCTACCATAATGATCTGGTAGCTCTGGATTGGATAACGGGCCATCCAATGGGCTAGACCCAATGGTCAACATGAGTAAGACCTCCCTCATTCTTCAAAATGTCCACCATATGTGCACTCTTCATTCAGTAATACTTATTGAGCACCACTAAGTAGTAGGTGCTGGGGATATAGCAGTGGAAAAACAACAAAGTCCCTGCCCCCACGAAGTTTTTGCTTTCTCAGGGGAGAACTGTATAGGGCATATAACACCAATGAGAAAAACCCCGAAGGCAAACAAAACGGGCACATAGCCTGGTGTTACATCACTTCTAAGGGTTAGGGAATTTGAGGATTGAAATAATGACTGATAGCTTTGACTTGGACTCAGGACTTTCTTTAATCCTCTATTTTAGCAAAAGTTTGCAGAGTGAAAAATGGAATCAGCTGGTTGTTTTAACAGGACAGTTCCCCTTCAAAATTTGATATTTCTTCCTCACTGAATTAGGAGGATGGCTTAGTGTAATGTAGACACTGCTTAAGTGAACTGGTCAGCACACAACAGTCCTCGTGTCCCTGTTACCACATCACACAACTCAATCCTAACAACGCTAGTTCCATCAAGAGATCCAGCCTGAAATTTAAAACATAAGGGCTTGAAAACAAATTTGGAGATAGACTTCCCTGATCATTCATTGAGTCTTTCTTGTTCTTGCTGATTTTTTCCTTCATTGGCTCCTACAGATACCAGAGTAGCTATAACTACCAGGAAGTGAGCCGCACCCTGTGTCCCTCAGAAGCAACCAATGAAACAGGACCTCTGGAGCAACTGATATTTGTAGATGTAGCATCCATGGCACCACTGGGTGCCCAGTACAAGCTGCTGGTTACCAAGCTCAAGCACTTCCAGCTCCGGTAAGCAGGACTCATGGTGGCTTTTCTCTGTTTACTTCTCTGAGCTTCAATTCAGTGTCCATCCTTACAGATTACCATTCTAGAAAGAAATTATCCACTTAGCATGTTATTTTAGCACCTTCTGTATTCTCCTGCCCATAACTATCCATGCAATAGGGAGGTGGTAGGGGACTGGTATAGAGGGTAAGAGCAGTTGACCTCATTCATAGGTGAATCTGTTTGGGAGGATCTATTTGTGGGGGGGCACCTATCCAGTCTGTAGTCCAGGCAAGAATTACTGGTGACTGGGTACTTTTGTGATACTTCCCAGCACCATACTCCTGGAGGAAGTTTTGTTTTTGTTTTAAAGAAGACTTTAAGCTATTTTTCCTAAACTTATTACTATTCCAGTTTTCTCTTTCCAGATTAGGAATGTAGGTAGATATGTGACTTTGTCCTTCTTTGGAGTGACTAGTGTTACTTTTGTTCCTGTTTTTTTAAAAAAATAAAACAAACAGGCAAGCCCACTGAAAAAATAAGGGCATGAGACTTGGATACTCCACTGAACAAGCTACCCAAATGGTCAAAAAACACACCCTCAGCTGGGCACAGTGGCTCATACCTGTAATCCTAGCACTCAGGTAGGCTGAGGTAGGAGGATCACTTGAGCTCAGGAGTCTGAGACCAGCCTAAGCAATAGCGAGACCCCACCTCTACCAAAAATAGAAAAAGTAACTGGATGTGGTGGTGCACACCTGTAGTCCCAGCTACTCAGGAGGCTGAGGCAGAAGGATCGCTTAAGCTCAGGAGTTTGAGGTTGCTGCAAGATAGGCTGATGCCACTGCACTCTAGCCTGGGTGACAGAGTGAGACGCAAGACTCTGTCTCAACAACAATAACAAAAAAACCCCACTCTTTAGCTATAAGAAATATAAATTAAAAACATAATGAGATTCCACTACAACTACCAAATTGCTATAATTTGAAAGGTCTGACAATGTAGTTCCACTCCTAGTTATATATCCAACTCTTAGATATCTAATCTTGGGATTCAATCAATGTAATACTATACAACACTAAAAATGAACAAACTATATCTATACCTAACAACATGGATAAATTTCACAATGTTGAGCAAAAGAAGTCAGACAAAAGAAATACATGCTGTTTGAGTCCATTTATATAACGTTTAAAAACAGGCAAAACTATTCCATGATGTTAGAAGTCAGGATAGTGGTATCTTGGGGAGGAAAGAAAAAGTACATGGTTATATTTACCTGGTGATAACTTATTCAGATAGATGCTTATAACTGTATACTTTTCTATATGTTTGTTATATTTTAATTAAAAAGGTAATTTTAAAAAAAGAAAATTTAAAACTATTTAGTATATGCCACTTTTTTACAGCTTATATTTTGGATCAGAATGTTATGCTCTATTGTAAAGTTCTCTTTAAATTTTCTAAGGCAATTTATGAAGAGGTCTGTAGCCAGTGGAGTTGCTAACAGGAATCAAATATTTATCTTGGTCTTCTCTACTCCCCTTGACATAGCGTTGTACCCATGGAGACAGATGGACAGAGGGACAAATGATTGATCAGAAGGAGGGAGAAGTAGTCACAGCATTTTTTCCAAGTCCTTCCATTAGTTCTGGTGCTGAAAAAAATGATGTGATAATTTCAAGAGCAAAGAAAACTCTATTTCCCACAAAAATAAGCAGAAAAAAATTCTCTAGTGGATAAGATCCATCCAGATCAATTAAATGAAAGTCTCTATGGCGGGGAGTTTTGGGCACTGGTAGTTTTTAAAGTTCCCCCAGGTGATTCTAATGTACAGCCAGAGCTGAGAACCACTACCCTAAAGCAAATTTCTAAATATGGTGCTTAAGTTTAATTTAATAATTTAAAAATCTATGTATAATATTTAACATTGTGGGAATTCATGCATACACATGTGATGGGAGTGGTAGCACACGGTAATACTTGAACAGAGTGCAGTTTGAACTTCAGAGAAACCTTGTCTTTACTGATTGGTCTCTGTGCCTTTGACCCGTCAGCATCAGCTGGCGACGGTGCACTTGAATTGTAGGGCTAGTTAACTTGACCCTCTGAAGAACTGAATTCTGTGAAACTGAAGTCCTAAGGTCACAATTCTGTGCGAGTGTTAATGAATGATTTGCATGCTGGTGAAACTGCAAATCTATTCCCTCACATTGTTTGCTGTTTTTACCTCTTAAAATATAACTTCGCCTCAGCAACCAGACATCGAGAGCATTTCAAAATGCACACTGTTATAGGGCTTTTATAAGACCAAGATAAACCTGAGAAGAGTTAGTAGCTGAGATGCATGTGTCACTTTCTCCCTGGTGACCCAGAAATCCAGAGGATGCCGGGGAGTGGGGAGAGAGCTGAGGGCTGTGGTAAGAACTGGGCTCCAGGTATTGTGAGAAACACTGAAGGATTAACTTAAAATTTCTAACATTGCAGTCTCTATTGTACATTTTTGAGTGGCAGATTAGAATGTATATAGAGCATGTTTGGGGCATTTTTCCGCTAAAATCATAAATTTTAAGAATTGAAGGACCTTTAATCCACCCACCTCATTTTTACAGATAAGCAAACTGATGCCCAGGTAGGATGAGTGACTTGTTCAAGCTCACACAGCTAGGAAAGGGAAAAATTAAGACAAAATTCTACTTCTGACTCCCAGTCTGAGCTCTTCTCACCATAACATGCTATTTCTACTTTCTGTTAAAACTGTCCTGCCAATTTGTATGTTCCCCTAAATATGTCTTTCAATTCCATAAGGCATTTATTTATTTAAATCCTTCTTTAAAAATAAAACAACTCTGCCTTAAAGCATTGCTCCCTGCCATCTACCCATCCCCCACACCCCTCCACACACCCCTGCGTCTTTGCCACAACTCACTTCCCCAAACTCCAAACGCCTCGGTATTCGGAGTCCTGGATTGTGAAGTTGCAGGCAGGAAACAGAAGGAGGCTGTGGGAGCTGGCAGGCATATGACCCTGGGGTGAGAGGAGCTTAGAAGTGATGTTAAGAAATTTAGACAGTTGTCTACGTTGTGACACTTGTGTGAAGAATGGACAAGACTGGGTGCAGAGAAGTTAGAAGCCTGATGCAGTGGTCAAGATAAATAATGAGAAGGTGAACTGATGAATTTAGGAGGTGGAATTGATAAAACTTGATTGGATATGAGGGGAAAGGGAAATGGAAGAGTCAAGAATGACAGTGTAGCTTATAAATGGTGGTGCCACTAAAGGAAAACAACAATGTTGAGGAGGGAAGGAAAAGATGCTAAGTTCACTTTTGAACACATTGAGTTTGAAGTACAGATGTTTGGCAAAGTGTTGGATACAGCCAGCGTGGCACTCAGGGGAGAGGTCTGAGTTACAGATAGCAGACTCGTGCACTTAGGAAGTAGAAACCCTTTGGGATTTCTGTGTGCCTGAGGCAGAGCTACAAGAGGAAGGGCTTGGAGAAACAGGCAGTACCCAATCTTGGTCTATATGATCTTAGATGCTGGACTAGGGCGTTGTAACTTCGCCTTACAGGTTACAGGGCCAGTAAAGGATTAAAGCAACAGAGTAGCGTGAACAGATCTGATTTATAGAGATGACTTTGGCGGAAGTGTGGAAGATGAATTTGGACAAGGGAATGAGTAGAAGCAAATAGGCAAATAAAAGTTATTTGAATAGAGAAGAATAAAAAATGGTTAAAACTTGAACATATATGGCAGCAACAAAGTCATGAGAGAGAGACAGAGGCATATTATGCACACAGGGATAATTCACAAATTCGACAAATACGTGTGGCAGTATAAAAATATAGTCCTACATGAATACTTGCAGGCTTCCACCCTCCTCTAGCCTTCTATGTAGGGATTTTGAGCCTGTTATGAGAGGAGAGAAGAGAGAATGAGATAGCTCAACCACCATGCTGTGAAAAGTGGTCAACTTTTAGAGGAAATGGGTGGGTAAGAGGCTTTTAGTGCATTCTGCTATGTGTCATACTCTGTAATCACCCTTTGGTATTTGGCGGGAGATTACAGTGAAGATTTACATTACTTTTCTTTTTTCTTACTGATGCTGTACTGAGCAAAGATGGTGCTTCAGATAGGAGCAGGTTACTTTTACACTAATAGAATGAGTAGGACTTGGTGGCCAATCAATTGTGGAAGGTGACAGAGAGGGAGGAGTCCAAGATGACTGGACAGTGACACTGGAATTCTGGTGATGTTTGCTGACAGAGAGACATGGTGTGTCAGGATCAGGGAAGTGGCAGCACAGTCCATTTTGATCATGAGGAGTTTGAGGTACTTGAGGGATGGTCAAGTGCAGACACCCAGCAGGTGATCCCTGTTCTGTGACTGTTCAGGAGATGGCCCTGGGGGGGGACATCGAGACTCAGGATTCACTGGCATTTTTGTGGTATTTATCACAGCTGAATATACGAATATATGGGCAAAAGAACGTGAGATCAAGAGCAAGACTGTGGGTGACATTCTCATTTAAGGGATGGTTGAAGGAATAGGAGCTATTAAAGAGGCTGAGTAGACACAGCCAGACGTGAGGGAGAAAACCCAGGACAGCAGGTGTCGTAGAGGCCAAGTAAAGAAAGTGTTTCAAGACAGAGGGAGGGGTCATCAATGTCAAATAATATCACAGAGAAGTAAAGATAGTTGAGGGTTAAGTACTGGATTTAGCAATTAGGATGAGCTATGGTCTGAATGTTTATGTTCTCCAAAATTCATATGTTCAAATCCTAATCCCCAAGCTGATGGTACCAGGAGGTGGGGCCTCGGGAAGGTGATTAGGTCATGAGTCTGGCACCCTCATGAATAGGATTAGTGCCCTTATAAATGAAGCCTAAAAGAGACCCTTCGCCTCTTCCACCATGTAAAGATGCAGCAAAAAGCGCCGTCTATAAGGAAGTGGGTGCTCACCACAGACCAAATCTGCAGGCACCTTGATCTTGGACTTCCCAGCCTCCATAACTGTGAGAAATAAATTTCTGTTTCTTATAAGCCACCTAGTCTATGGTATTTTGTTATAGCTGCCTGAACTAACACAGGAAGTGACAATTACTCTCTTAGCAAAGCCAATTTCAAGGGGATGATGGATAAAGAATCCTGATTCTTTCAATGGGCAGAGGGAAGAATGAATGACAGATGATAGTAGAATACTCTCAGAAGCAGCTGGTTTGTGAAGGAAAGAGAGGATATAGGATGACATTAAGTGAGGGAGATACAATAAAAAGGGAGGCATTTTGTTGAGGGTATTTGTTTGTTATTTATTTTGAAAAATGATTGAGACTAGAATATATTTATAAACAAAGGGGCAGAAATGCAGATTAAATTCATAGGAAATTTGGATGTTTGTAGAAGCAAAGTCCCAGAGGACGGTAGCAAGGATAGGGATATAGTGCCTGAGTGCAGAGTTTATACTTAGACCGGAGGGATGCAGGGCGGAGGGTTGCAGATGACAAGAGGGTTGGTGAAAAAGTTGGGGTAGTGAAGGGAGTTCACAGCAGATGGCAGTAAGGGAATAACAGAGGAGGATATTCTGGAGTCCATCGTCCAAGTGAATAGTAGGTATAATTTCCTTCAAGAAGTAAAGTGGGGGCTTTGAATGCCCACTGCACTCTGTATCACGGGCTTACTGATTCAGGGTGAGTAGGATGTCATGACTCTCGCCGTTGTCTCTGGAACTCACTGGCAAATTGCTGAACTTTTGTCCCTGCCTCTCTTCCTGCTTGCCGCTACTCCCCATCCCTCTGTCCTTCTTCTTTTGTTTTATTCCTGTCCTGTCTGTATTTCTTCTCCCTCTTTCTGCCTCTGCCATGGGCCCCTTTCTGCTTCTTCTCCCTGTCTCCCTTATCTGCACCTGCAATGCACTTGACTCCATCTGTTCCTTTTCCCTCCCTGTTCCTCAAAATAGTCCAAACAAGGGAACAAAGGTGGTTTTTAGCCTCTTATGTTTATTGATTAAATATTTGTTTCATCTGTTTAATTTTTGAAACAAATGAGGTGAAATTTTTATGCTTCTTTCTCTGAAACTAAAGATGTTTGAGTTGCAGTTAGCTTTGGTCTATTGATTCATGACCCTTGATGAAATAAACCTTCCCCACCTTTGTTAGGGCTCACATGCAAGGAAGCAGAATGTTTTATTTGCAACAGATACAATGTTTATTTTGCACATAGTGGTGCAAATAGAGGGGGCTATATGACAGTCTTGAAGACAATAATATGCTTTCCAAGTTTGTATGCATTGTATTAGCAAATAAAATATAAAGAACAAGTAAAAAAAACACAGCAAGTGCAGATGAATATCCATACATTCAGTATTACAATTGAAATTCAAGTGATGGGGAAAATTGTTTAAAATCTGGCCAAAGAACACAGGTTGTTTCTGGAAATGTCATGCTTTATGCTGTCCATTGCTAGCCAAGAAAATCAGTGTCCTCTTCATTCCTCTGGCCTGGCAACAAAGAGAATTGAAGGCCCCATGTCATCCTGGTAACAGCAGGTGACACTCCTCAGACTGCTTAAAGGACCCTACCCAGCCCACACATGACACCACAGGTCCTAACTCTGGCCATGGTCTCTTTGGAGCAGAAACACAACTGGGTTTGACACTGACTTTGGCCTAAGGCCAGGAGTTTTCAACTGTGCGTCCACAGAACCGACCCTCAACGTTGACGACGATTTCTGTGGAAAGCGGTTATGTAAGAATTGCATCCATTGTTGCAAGCTAAATTCTGAGCCCGGTCCAATGACAGCCTAAATGGTGGAATCATTACCTTCATAAAATAGTGCTCAAATTTTATACCTTCTAAATAGCACCTCTAATTATATACTTCTTGCTTAAATGTTTTGGCATGCCCTTTCTAAAGAAATCTTTAATTTAAAAAAATATTTAATTTTTATAAGAGAAAAATTAGGAGTGGAAAGAAAGAATCTTCAGAGAGCGAATCTTCAGGGTGAGAAGCTGATGAGGGCAGCTCAGAAGAAGTTCATGTTCAGATGCTCAGAAATGCAGGCTGCCTTGGAAGGGTGGGCACGCCCCCCAGGGGTGGTGATTCAGCAGCCCAGGGATTTGAGAACATAGTGGACTGTGTGAGTGGTCTTCACAGCGAGTGATGAGGCAAGAGCTGGAAAGCAGCTGTTACAAAACTACAGAGAAGACCAAATTTGTCTTTTGTTTTCAAACCTTTTGAACTGTTTCACAGATGCTCACAGTAGACCGCACTCTACCCTACAAATTTATGCTTCCTACATACTCCTCACACTCTCCTTTCTTCTTGTGCCTGGATCATTGCTGTCTTTCACAGAAGAAATGAAAGTATCTAATAAAATAATTCACAGTAAATTACTAACTGGAGGGAAACTAACGTCATTCCATTTCTTTGGTGTATTTACATTTTAAAGGAAGGCCTTAGAAAGCAATGCCTAACCCAAAGAAGACAAAATTTTGAGAATTTCAGCTAGCATGGCAGGCAACTGGGGAGGTGGTTGGGGGCAGGAAGAGCATACTCCTATACTGCTATCCCTAGGGACTGTCCCACAGTGATTATCTATTCACCATGTTTTGTAAAAAATGATCTTTTGGCATGGATCCATCAAAATTATTTTGAGGTGGTACCTACATTATCCAAAAGGACCTCGAACTTGTGTTTTCCCTATCTTTCAGCCCACTTCTGACACCTAAACCCTGTGCTTGATTTCTTAAGAGAGTCCCAAGGTAAAAGTGGCTACAAACATAAACAGAGTACCTATTTATGTAGGTCTGACATCATGAATATTTAAAGACATAAAAACAATGTCAGGCCCCAGTTTGGTCATTCTTGAGAGTTGAGACCATCGAGTCCTTGTGCAGTTTATTTTGGCAGTTTGGTAGGACCAGAGCTCCCTTCACAAAGGGAAAGGTTCTCCTCACATCTAATTTAAGATTGCTTTCTTTTAAATAAATAATTTTTGCTTGCTAACTTATGCTTTTCTCTCACTTTTCCCCCTTTCCCTTCTCTCACTTACATTTCTCAGAACAAATGTTGCCTTTTACTTCACTGCCAGCCCCTCCCAACCTCAGGTAAGTGAAGGATTCCAAGAGTTATCAAGCGTCTACCTGTTGGTGTTGACCAAAGAAACCATGGTAACGGGTAGAGTCAACATGTGGTGTTGCCCTTGATCTTTCACAACTTGAGATATATTTGTATTCTGGTTTGTTATTCATGTTACTAGGATTTGGGATGTAAAAACATTTAATCTTATCACCTTAATTGGTGTAAAGTGGGAGGCATGGCATTTGTTTTCAGGTGTCCTTGGCTCAGCCTTCATTGAGCAAATCATGTGCCTACTTTGTGCCAATCCCTGGCTCCAGTTTGGTCATTCTTGAGAGTTGAGACCACCAAGTCCCTGTGCGGTTGATTAGACCATACTTGGTGCTGGAGACACAAGGATGAAGGACAGAGAGACACAACTCCTGCCATTATAGATCTATATATATGTAGATTATAGTTGGGAAGAAGGGGGACAGAAAGTGGAAGGCTGACACTAAACAGACACACAAATAATAACTGACCTGGAAATACGATAAAAATAAGACTGATTTTAATTTTTACAATGTTATGGTTGAAATAAATTAGTTCCACCCGTAATGTATTATATTAACCTGTTGCTAATTTATTACAAGCACTGATGTGCTGGTAAATATTTAACAACTGGTTCTCAGAAAGCCAGCCCTGATTTGTAGTGATTGCCCATTTCTGTGGTGTAAATACCTCCATCACTAGTGATTTCAAGCTGCCACTGTAATGTTGTTGAACACTGAGTTGGGAAGAGACTCAGCACAATCATTTCTCCCAAACCTATATGAACCAACGCCCACACATTTTTTAAGAGTTTTATTTCTTCATTCAATGAAAGTCTCTGCAGTACATATATACTGCCACCCAGTGGCAAGAGAGGCCCACAGGCCCACAATCTATTATTGCCCTCAACATTTATTGACCATTTAATTTCAAGAAATATTTAGAAATCACTAGTTACAAGGTGCAATGGGAGATACTTAAAAAAGAAGGAGAACAACTTTCACTCCAACTACAGAAAAAGTACAGTCTAATAGTTCTCCACAGAGCTATAAAAAATATGATATACTGAATGTTGTATTCACTATATGATATTCATGGAAGAGCTCGTAGACTGAAAAGTCAGTGACAATTATATGTTATGGCTTCTTTTTATTTTTTAAAAATGTAAATATTAAAGCCTAAATAATTTGCATATAAACCTCAAACTGGAGTAAAATATACTTAAAACACACTAATAAAACAAAACAAATACCTTGATATCTATGAAAGTCTCACTTTACTCTTTACTGTTCCCATTTTTGGCTTGTATTTTATATCCTCTTTGACTGCAGGAAAGGTTTTCTGTTTCTATAAACTCACCCAAAGGACTGCACCTTCTCAGATAACCTATGTAAATCACTGTCTGCCTCTATTTCTCTAGACAGAAGGAGGTTGCAGAAACTGGGCAGGTAGACAGGCCCCAGATGGTAATTTTTAGCCTAAGTTCCAGTCATTCCTATGGATACTTGTCATTTGCTTCTTTTTGCCAACAGTAGAGTAAAGTAAAGTAAAGATTGTCAGGGCAGGGGTCAAAATATTTATTTGGGGTTTATGGTAACCTAGAGGTAAAGAAGGCTGATGATACTTTAGCATATAGATAAAGCTCCAGTAGGTGTTTGCGGCTCATACAAAATCAGTTACTATCATATATAGGAACATATATGATGTTCATTATTGCTGATAGTATTCATAATAATGCTCTTGAGTTACAAAATATGGTTCCCCTAAGAACCAAGAACACCTCTTGGGAATTCCAGTCTACTCATCTTCTGAAGAGCCCTGTATTATATGTATTTGAATCAAGCTCCAAAACGAAGTGGGCTCTCAGCCGGGTATGGTGGTTCACGCCTGTAATCCTAGCACTCTGGGAGGCTGAGGCAGATTGCTCAAGGTCAGGAGTTCGAAACCAGCCTGAGCAAGAGCGAGACCCCGTCTCTACTATAAATAGAAAGAAATTAATTGGCCAACTAAAAATATATAGAAAAAATTAGCCAGGCATGGTGGCACATGCCTGTAGTCCC
>CAUYRT010078140.1:0-17419 GCA_963574885.1 Lepilemur ruficaudatus
AATTGAGTAGTATTCCATTGTAAACATATACCAAATTTTAACAATCCACTCATGAATTGATGGGCACTTGGGTTGTTTCCACGACCTAGCAATAGTGAATTGTGCTGCTTAAACATTTGGAATTTACTTAAACATTTGGAATTAACAGGAATTTACTTTCCTGAGCAAAACACTAGAGAATTTGGGTGCAGATGTCTTTATTATAGAATGTCTTATGCTCTTTTGGGTAGATGCCTAATAATGCTATTGTTGGATCGAATGGTAATTCTATTTTCAGTTCTTTGAGGAATCTCCAAATTCTTTTCCACAGAGGTAGCACTAATTTGCAGTCCCACCAGCAGTGTAAGAGTGTTCCTGTCTCTCCACATCCTTGCCAGTATTTGTTGTTTTGGGATTTTTTGATAGAGGCCAATTTCACTGGGGTTAGGTGATATCTCATTGTGGTTTTGATTTGCATTTTTATAATGATTAGAGATGTTGAACATTTTTTATATGTTTGCTAGCCATTATTCTGTCTTGGAAAAGATGCTTTTCTTAATTTGTTTTTTATTCTTTCCACACATGTTCTGAGTGAACAACTAGCTATACAATTTATAGAGGCAAGTTCATTTCAAAAATGAAAAGGTGAGTTCCTTGTTCAAAAGTATCAAGAATTTCAAGATGGTGTTAGTAAAGCATTCAACCAAGTGTGGGACCTTTTGTGACTGCATGGGATGAACACCCATGAAGCTGGCCCATGACTGAACACAATCCATACAACTGTGCTGGCCACTAGTGTTGCAGCACGCAGGAAACTGATATAGTTACTTCCCTTGTGGAACTCACAGATTCAATGTAGATGAAGAAGAGCGACAATTTATTTCCTCAAATAGTTCTTTATTATCTTTTCTAATTCAGAATCAGTTTTAGAAAATTGATTACTTTACACTCATCTCCAAACCCCAACATAGTTTTCAACTGCCATGTCCTTAGATAATTATTTAGCAGAATTTAATAAGTGACAGCTGTTTGCAGTACATCCGAGCATGAACTAGGTGAAAAGAAATAAAATTAGAAATTTATTTATATCATTAAAAAATATTATTTCCAATAAGACAATATAAAAGCCCTTTGTAGAGGGTATTTTCATAAACGTATTGGGCATGTATATGCTATCAATTGTAGCAGCAGCTGGAAATTTTTCTGTCATGACTCTGATTTCTCGAGAGGATGTTCTCCAAATGTGAGAAGCGTTGTCACTAAGGAAGAAATGCATCTTATTAGAATGAGAATGCTATAGCTAATGATTATGTCGTTTGCCTTGAATTTGAGATTAATATATATGTGATGGAGTTTTTTGAGGAGGTAAAAAATATCAAAATATATTAGTCAAAAACCCTCAGAAGTAGGTAGGAAATAGAAATATATAGCTTTTAGCAATTGATTTCTCAGCATGCTAGTTATGCCCAAACAAGCATAGGATTTTTTGACATCTGTTTTATTTTGTTTCTCGCCTCTTCCAGCATTCAAGCTGTCAGTTCTTGCTCTGTTAACAATAGGGTCTATGAGCTGGAATATATTCACATCACTGATGAACACTACAGGCATTGGTTCCTTCCACACCACCAGCTGAAATGAGATGGCAAACACTGTGAAAGGAAGTCACAGTAAGCACATATTACCTGCTGCAAAGGAGCAACATGTTGAGAGCAATAAAACTTTTCCTAGCACTATGTACCATTTTGCAAGATTGTATGTTTGAAACAATATTTTTCCCCCTACAATCTACTTCTTGCATTGCTTTCCATAAACAGCAGTCACTTTTTGTCTCTGACACCATTTGTGGCTCTAGGTTCATATTCACCCTGTTTTGAGGGAGGGTAGCCCACTATAGTAATATGATTCACTTTGATGAGCTGTGACAGAATTCAAGAATTTATAGTGATGTTAAGTATCCCATTGAGTTCATAATAAATCTCAAAGAAAGATTTCTGGAAAAATGCTTAAATGCACAAACTAAGTAGGATGGGTAAAGGCTTTTATTCTCCACATTTTATGCAATAAAAAGATTATACATATTCTGTATTTTTTGGATTAAAAGTATGTCTTCTCTCTTATTTTTATTTTATTTAATTTATTAAAATTCTCTGAAAAGACTTGGAAAGCCAACCTCATCTCATCAGCAGAGTTGTCAAGGTGGGGAGCATTAGTTCTTCTCCTATAATCTTCATCTGTGCCCCAGTGGTATCCCCCAAATCACAAGTGTATTCTTTAGTATGGTCAGTATATTCTTCTCAGTCCTAAGTAAAATGTAAATAAAACAATCCTTCAAAATTTTGAAATCCTTATTAATCACTAGCATACATTCTAAATGTAAACAATGTACTTGCTATGAACATGCAGCTTCAATACTGTACTCCTTTCCAGATCGTTTTATTAAGCTCCTCTATAGAATTTCTGGGACCGTCACTGCTTATTCCACAGATGGTAACAGCTTTTTTCCTCCCAATACATCTTTTGGGCTCTCCATTTCCCCAACTTCCCAATGATTTCTCCTCTTCTAGTCTGATAGTCAGTGCATCTCCAAACCAGCAACAAAGCTCTCCTTTACCCATCTCCCTTGGGACCATGGCTCTTTACCCCTGCTCCTCCCTCCTCATGCCTTCCCACTAGTAAAGATATGGTCTAAATATTGTAAGGGTTACTTGATTAGGGATCTTTATTATGCCACTTGAAGTTGTACAAAAGAATGACTGTTTTTCATGCACCCCAGAATTTACTTTCCTGAGCAAAACACTAGAGAGCAATTGGGATTGAGTTTAATACTGCAAGGTGCTGGATAAGGCAAAGACCCTGGTTATATACTGAAAGAAAGAATGCTCTATTTTAATGCAGTTGAAAAAAACAGTATTCTTTGCAACTGAAATTCAGCATGTTTTGTCTGGGCAACTATGCATGTTTTGAACTGACAATTATTCAGCTATAGTCATTCAGTGTAACCAATGGGAAGCAACAGAGGCCATTTTCTTGAATACCAACCCAGGTGGGTTTGAATTTACATCACTGAAGTTTCAAGTTCATAGTCCTGTGGTGCTAATATCCATCATCTATAAAGTTCACAGTTTGCCATCAAAGAATAAGTAGTAATAGGCAATTTCAGAAAGACATTGGAAAAAGAAAGCTATTAACATATTAAGTTTTCTTGCTTGTAGAATTATGTGAATGACTAAGAAAATGTATTATGTAACATAGACAAACATCCCAAGCCTGTGGTTTTGCTATACTTAAAATTAAATCAGGGACACAGAGTCATATCCCTCTAGTACACTTAGCAGGAAACTCCAATAGTCCCAAAGAAAAGCTGTCTTCCAGGTCTTATTGACATTAGTAATTACTTTGATTAAGTAAGTCCAGTATTGATATAAACAAGATTCTCTGTTTATAGTCTTCTAATGCTAATCTGATAAAAGCCCAAAAGGCAAGAAAGACTTTTCTTCATTTGTTCAACAAATATTTATGGATCACTTCTTTTTTGCTTGGCAGTGGATATGACAGTGATATCTCTTTCCCTAGGAAGTTACTCAGTATAAATTTAGCTACAAGGCTATTTTGGCTGTAAACTGCAGTTAAGTAGCAGTACCTATATTTCTAGAAGTTAATCATGGAGTACTTGATGAAGACTGGGTGGGAAAGCATGACTGTTTTCCAACATCTGACCTAGATCAACTTGGTAAGATTTAATCATTTTATTTCCATTTAATTTTTGAGACTTTGCTAATACATATATTTTTATATCAAGAGCTATTTGGAATATTTAGGTCATATTCACTTTTGTTTCCAGTTATGAAATCAAATGATTGAGAATTCATTGATTTAATCACATTGATTTGTATTATTTTTAACAATAAAGTCTGAAATCATGCAATTGTGTCAAAGGAATTGACTTTAAAAAATGTTCAGTCTGATGAGGTGAATCATGATTCACTTAAATTTTTACTCAAAACCACCCACAAAAAAGCACTGTGTCAGTCAGAAAGACATATGCAGGGCTTACAGACACAGGGCTGTGATTTTGCTGACAACATGTCACTGATCAAGGAGGTGGAGAGAGAGCAACAAGGATATGATGAAACATATGAAGTCGTAGAGAGCATCAGTGATTTTTACCAAACACTTTGGCACCATACAAGGGATGCAGGAAAAAAAATCCAGGTTAAAAATAAATAAGGGAAACCAACACTGAAGGTGTTGAGCCTCCCTTTGGTAGCAGAGTTAAAGACTGGAGAGTAAAGGCCACATCAGCTGGTCTCTGGCTTTAGAGAAAATTATATGTAAGGCTTGACTGCTTTACTAGCAAATTCCAGCTTTTTATGAATCAAGGATTATATTCATTTATCACTGGAGGTTCAGAATAAAACATAGGAAATAAAGGAGGACACTTGCTTCTGTTTTCTCTAGATCTCAAACATTTTCTGTATTACCTAATTACTGATTTAGCCCTTCATTGCGCCTCAGTTTGTCCTTATGAACTTGTCCTCAAATTCTTTCCATTAACTGTAAATAAAAAACTGCAGACATCTCCAAGCAGACAGAAGATGGGGAAGAAGAGGCCAGGGCGAGGGTAAGAAGAATAAAACAGAGAACAAGATTGTCATGACTGGCATACATTCCCCTGGGGCCAGAGCACCACCACCAGAACATAAAAGCAAGAAAGACAACAATCCCCAGTGTCTGCCACAGGATCCTTCAGGACTCAGCTTATGCTTCCTCTGACCACCAGACACAAACATACAAACATACAGCCGCCCTACCAGAAATAACTTCTACCCATGCCTTCATTCAACTATAATTCACAGTAGATGTTTTTGACTTCTTTTCATGTTCCTACCATTGTTTTGCTTTTTCCTTTCCCTTTATTAAGCAAATGATAGATGCTGGTTGAAAATGAGCTATAAATTACCAATATGTGAAAAAAGAAAAAAATTAACTTCACCTTTAATTCCACAACTTCAACACCAGTGATTAGTGGTTTCATTTTCATCATATAATTTGTTCTTGCAGAAAATATGTTATTTTTGTTTGTTTAGGCTGTAACAATTATAGGATCCCATTAACTGTGTTTTTATAAACTAACCTGTTTTTTTCTTAATATCTTCTGAACATATTTATGTGCCAGTTAATATCATTCTATGATGTAATTTCTAAAAGCTACATACAATTCTGTTGAATGAATACAGTAAAATATCTTTAATCACTTTTTCAATGTTGGACAATAAGGATATTTACTCTTCTGTTATTCAAAACAATTCTGCGGTAAACACTCTCTTTAGTATATTTTTGCACATATTATTAATTCTTTTCTTAGGCAAAATTCTCAAAAATACAATTAGAATGTCAAATATTATAAGGCTTTTGGTATGTAGCCAAACTATAATCATGAAGCTATGTTTTATTCCATTAGGAATATAAGAGTATCCATTTATTCTCAGATTTACCAGTTGGATAGACCCCAAAATATCTTAGTATTATTCTTATTTGCCTTTTGTTTTTTTATACATGAGGTTGAAATTTATTAATATATTTGTTGGCCATTTGAAAACATTTTGTATTATATTGCCTCTTTATGCAACTTTGCCATTTTTCTATTGACATATATCTTTTTATTGATATATAGGTGCTTATTAGATATTATAAATATTAATAAATTCCTTGAATACTAATATACTCTGAAATATTTTTCTCAATTTGATATTTGATTTTTTACATAGTTGATGAAAGTTTTTCTTGCCATTTTGAAGTTTTATTTTTTGTGTAATATATTTTTCTTCATGTTTTTTCCCAAGTAGAATTTTTACTCTAAAATATTTCATATTCTCCAAAATATGAATTTTACAATTAAATAAAATGTAGAAAACTTTAATAATAAATTTCAAACATATAAAACTTCTACTATTGACATATAAAAGTATAAAGTTTATTTTATGTGTATGTAGCACTGACTGTATAGATTGCTATTATTATTTGACCACTACCTGATTAACAAAAAGTTTAATTAATGTCCTGATATATCATCTTTGGATATTAGTCAGATTATTTTCTTAGGATAAATTTCTAAATTTATTGAGTATAAAACATGCACAATTTTTTAGGCTTTTGATATAATTTACTAATCTATCTTCAAGGAAACAGCACCAGTTTATCTTTCCACCAGCATATAAACAGGGCTAGTTCTTTCATATCTTCCAGCACAGATTATTGTCATTCTTGTTTATGTTTGCATATATAGAGACGAAAATAATTTTATAAAATTGTTTAATAGGGAGAGTAGAGGAGTCAGATTTTAGGAAGCCTTGAATGTCAGATTGAGTTTAGAATAGATGTAGAAGAAAAAATGTTAGCGAAGTCTGTACCTGTTGTCAGCTTGGAAGTGATATATATAGTGAAGTTGGCATTTTAGGAAAACCAGTTTTGTGATTAAGAAATCTGTTGTAATGATTCCAGTATGATTAAATAAGTTTCAGCAAGGATGTAACAGGAGAAGAGTTGAGGAAGAAACTAGAGGATGTGGTGAGAGATTTAAAACAAAGAGAATTTAAGGGTTTCCCATTTGAGAGTAAAGAATGATAGTAACATCATTATGACGACAAGGAAGCTGATGAAGTGTTTAAGATGGTGGGGGTGAGGGAGGTAGAGAGAGCATCCACATGGACAGCCCATTACGAGTTAAATAGGAGGAGTCAGGCAAGGCAGAGGAGAGAGTTCAGGAATATTTCCATGCTGTGCCCCAGAAATTATCAGGAAATACACTTGCATTTCTGGCATTACAAACCAAAAGGTGAGGTAAGTTGGTTAATGGGTATAATTTTCCAAAAATCACAATGTGAAGTCATGGTAACTGGTTGAGAGATTGGAGAGTACAAAGGAGAACAGGAGCTAAACAATCTTTGTTGAGAGATCAGTATCATAGACAGAAAGATTTTAGAGATTGTCTAGTTTGGTAGTTTTCAAATTAAATGTTCTCAGGAATTTGATGGATTTAAGAGGTTGAAGAGGTTACAGAAGGTAAGTCAGGGACAATATTGTAAGTATAAGTATGTGTTCACCTATGTGTGTATGTGTATGTGTGTGCACACTCACATGTGTGGGGAGGGGAGGATATGGATATTATCTTGGTCACCTAGAACTGCTGTAACAAAATGCCATAAACAGAGTAGCTTAAACAACATATATTTTTTTCTAACAGTTCTAGAGGCTGAGAAGTTATGATTAAGATGCTGGCAGATGTGATTTGGGGTGAAGAATGTCTTCTTGGCTTGCAGACAGCTACCTTCTCCCTGTGTTCTCATATGGCGGAGAGGGAGAGAGAGAGAGCACTCTGGTCTCTTACTCTTCTTATAAGGACACTAATCTCATCATGGGTGCCCCTACCTCATGATCTCACCTGAACCTAATTACCTTACCTCCCAAAGACCCTACTTTCAAATACCATCACTTTAAGAGTTAGAGTTTTAAACTATGAATTTTGAGTGGACACAAATATTCAGTTCAAAACAAGTGTGGAGCTTTTCCAAGGTTTTTATACACTGTTTATCCAGAAAGACTCCATTTTTAACTCTTTGGCATATGAGACTTTCATGTAAGCTTTCATTTATGGCCTTAGAATATTTGAAGCTCAGTATTCTAGTCATAAGCCCTAAATTTACAAATACGACAAAAATTGAGTTTCCAAAATGCTAAATGAGTTGTTTAAACCCATTCATTCATTCATCAAATATTTAGTTAGTGCCGACTTTGGGCAAGGACTGACATAGGAACTGAAACTATAGCAGCAAATAATACCAAACAATCAAAGAGAAGAGACAGATATCGATCATACCCACCACACAAGTGGGTATATAAATGGAAAATTGTCTGATGAAAAAACTGGTCCTGGATCAGCAGCATGTTAGCTCAGAGATGCTCCCAGAATTGTGTCCCCGTGCCTTTCGCTATGGGAATGGACCTACCCAGATCCTCAAATGACTTCTAAAATTGAATTTAAAGTAAAAAATAACTGCAAAGAAAGCATAAAGAATAATAAATTTAATCAGGGCCTTCCTTACATATTTAACTCAAGGTAAAATCACTAAATTTTCACATTATTAGAAACAAATATTCTCTGCTTCAGTGGTAATGGTCTTAGTGTTAAAATTACACCTTTTGTGTTTTCAGCAGACATTGACTTTTTGGTCCTAATGTCATCAACTTCAGCTTCTATTACTTTATATTGAATACACTGAGTTCTTCTGCACACCTCTCCCTCTCCCAGTGGTCTCTTAGTGTCATTAGCATCTCTTGCCTCAGAAACTATTGACATACCAATAGCAGCAACTTCTACGGAGGTCCTTTTAACTTTGTCATGGATCAATATATGCCATGTGATTTATTTTATTTCCATGGCTTTACACTTTCTATTATAAAAGTAGTATGTGTTCATTGGAAGAAATTTAGGGAAAATGGATAATACAATAACACAAACAAAAAATAATACCACCCATAATCCCATCACACAAACACAATAATTATTAACATATTGATGTATATTTTTCAATTATTTTATTTGCATGAATAAACCCTTTATGAAATAGAATTATACTATACCTTTGTACCTTCTATTTTATAGCTTGCTTTATTAAAATATTTTTGAAACATTATTTGATATCTAATTTTCTACTTCATGACTCTTAATGATGACATTATATTAATAGCTTATATTTATTTAGAATTTATTTTTGTCATTCATCACTGAAAGTACATATATGTACATTATATCATTGAAATTTTATAGCAACCACATAAAATTGGCACTGTTACTATTTTCATTTTATAAAAAAAAGGAAATGGAGCACAGCATGTGTTTGATAATTGGCTCAAGATTGCGTACTGTAGAAGTGACAGAACTAGGATTTGAATTCAAGGATTGTAACTCTAGAACCCAAGATTTTTTGAGCTGGCTGCATATATAATACATAGCATGCCATTGTTTTTATAATTGTACCATAACAGTTTCCTAATGTTGGATACTCAAATTTGTACTTTATTATTTTAAAGAAAATTACAATGAATATTCTTATAGATAAATCCTTGCTCCCATACACACTAATTTATTAAGACAAATTCCAGTAATTAAAATTTTAGGGTCCAATAATTAACATTTGCGCAATTTATGGCATCCAATTTTTACACAATTTTAAATCTAAAAGTAGCCCAGTCAAATAGACATAGACTAAAAACTGGAATAGAATACTAAATTCAAATTATTTTTTGATTCCTAGCAAATTACATCACCTTTGTGTATCTTGTGGGAAATAAGCCTAATATTTCTTTTTTGACCTTAGAATTGTGAAATATTTTAGAAGTCTAAAAGGTAATTCATATGAATTCAAATTTGACAAAACCTTTCAGATGCAGATTTTAAAAAGTGTTTTAAGGCAAAAACTGATATCTAGAAAAACGCCTTGAATATCTAATGGACTCTCAATAGGGGTTTGATGACTGATGAATCCAGATCTGGAAAGTGTCCTGTATTTTCTATGTTTGTGATATTTGACCTAAGGAAATGTTTACCTGAATCCTTTGATAATTACAGAGATTATCTAGAAGCTGAATAGATGACATATTGGAGGATTAAGGTCAAATGATCTTCAGTGACCTATTGTACTTTTGCAAATACATCAAGGAATTATATCTACCATTGCTCTAATAGAATTTCCTAGCATGCCTGTTTTCAATATTAGTATGTCTGGAACTGCCTTTTATACATGGGAATTATTGATGGCAGATATTAAGCTATAGTAGCACTTTGGAAACAGTTTGAACTTTCTGTACTTTAACATTTTTAAAGCCAAAATTTAAAGTAAAAGTTCCAGCGTATGTACTTGAAAATTTAACTTGTCTTGAAAAATCTAGTTCCTAAGTTGCAAATCAGTACTCCAACATCCCTCCCACACCATTAAAACAACTCTTATGAAATAATTTTTACTTTTAGGAACAGCTAAGCAATAAAGATTCAGTTCCATTGTTTCTTTCATTTTGAGCATAAACCAATGTTATTGAAGTCTCTCCAAATCACTTCTGTTCATCCCTTACTTCAACCATCCAACCAATGTGCCTCCTCTCAAAAAAAAAAAAAAGTTCATAACACTGGGAGCAGGTTTTCCCTAGCCAGCACTCCATCTGGGTCCTTGGGGTTGTTGCTACACACATAGCCAATTTCAAAAAACTGATCCTGAATTACCCTTGCTGCTATTGTCAACCCCCTTCCTTCCTATATTTATGCTTCATGATTATGAATTGGGTTCAAAATTCTAAAACCTTTTTTTTTTATTGATAACATTGGGTTATTAGAAAAGCAGCACGACATTAGTGGTATGAAGAACTATGGGATCAGATAGATCTGGTGGGGGTCCCAGCTCCCCCACTCACTGTCATGTTAAGCAGTTATTTAAACTCATTGATCCTTTATTTCTTCATGTGTGACTTGGGGACAATAATCACATATATATCATAAGGTTGCAAATAAAGATTAAATAAGATAATGTATACAAAGAGCTTTGTAAATTGCCTGGCTCCTGACAAATTGCTAAAAATCTGAAATACAGAGTAGTACACTTTCTGCTACAAGGTTTTATAGCTGTTTCTCAGCAGAATCAGGATAAGAATCCAAACTTATCCATGACACCAAATCCTGTGCTCCAAACTCATATACCTTATCCTGCACAACCTTTCCAAGGTCTCTTTGCTGACTTTCAGTGCTTGCTTGATGAGTTTTAGGAATAAATTTCTGTACAACATCAAACCTTTACTATAATGCCCTATCTTCTACCTCCCAGGAGCAAAAGCCCCATTTCCTCTTTAGCTTTTGTATCCTCTTTACTTATTATTGCCATCCCCCTTTAATTATGTTCCCTTATCACTTATCTTCCTAAGCTCCCATCAGCTAGGTACACCACCCTTTATAACTCATCTTCATAAGCATCCCATATCCACAGCTATCATGAGCAATCCCAGACCTCACCTCTGCCAATAGAGCCTAGGAGTTAAGAAATAGACTCTGAAGCCAGACTACATGAGTTTGAAGTACTCTGTTCCACAAATTCTACCTTTTACCTTGGGGACCTTGAATACGTTTTCTGCCCGTGTCCTTATCTGTGACATAGAGATTAAAATTTTACCTACCTCATTGAGTTGTTATGAAGATGAATGGAATGCACGTTAAGCACTTGTAAACGGAACCTAAAACATATTAAGCACTATATATTATCTATAATTATTATAGTTATTAGTATTTGTTAAAGGACTCCAAATGCAGTTCAGAGTTCTCTATTCTAAATCCCTCTCCTTGTTCTCTGCTACCATCCAATAAACAGATCTTATCTTAATGATGTATTATACAAAATGTGTGAAGTGCCTGAAACTGTGCTAAGCACAAGAAGCATTCAGAAAATGCCAGTCCTTTTTGGTGACTTTGAACCCCTTAGCACTTGCCCTTGTTTGCCTTGGACTTTCTTCTTGAAAATCTCTTTCTTTGAATCTTGAGGCCCTATTCTGTCCTTGTTTCTAGTCTTTCCTATTATTTTGGGGTTTTTCTAATATTTGATTTTCTCCTTCTATACCTCTTCTCATATGCACGTATTTGTTTATCTCCCCACATGGTGTAAGCTCCTTGAGGGCAGTCGGAATATCTTACTTATATACTTCTCCTTGCGCATAGTAGGACTTTAGTAATTGTTTGTCGACCTCAGTGCTTGTTTTGATTGTTTTAACTCTTTATATAAGATCTTTTCTCCAAATTTCCTCAACTCTACTCATTTTTAACTGTACACGAGCTTAACCACACTCCAAATTTTTATATCATGCACAGTTATTTTACTTTAAATATCTTAAATTTTAAAATCTGTCTTTCTGATGCTAACTTATCATCCATGTATCCATTTTAATTCCTCTCCATTTACTATACTTATATTAATAATGCCTAACATTTATTGAGCACCCATAATATTCCAGACACTATATTAGTTGCTTTACACACATTATTTCACTTTATAGTCACACAATCCCGTGAAATAGTTGTTATTATGATTGTTTTACAGATAAAGAATGTAAAGTTCCAAGAAGTCAAGTGATTGTCTCAAGGTCCCAGAGTTAGTGGCCTTGGCAGAATCAGGCTACAAATTTATGTCTCTTTTGATCTTTTCTCCATGCCATTTTGAAAGTTTAAAATATTAAATGTTAACATGAATATTCTAGGTAATAATTATTATAACAATTCTGAGGAATAGAATCTTTTTTAATAATATGGCGTAGCTTTAAAACAAAGTCTTGTTCCTATCCATTGGTTTTCTCACTGTACCTATTAATACTTCACAAAGCATACAGTATTCCAGTACCTCAGAGACTGCAGCATTTGACCACCAGACGTCTTGTCCAAGCTGGCTGCAATTGTGTTGGAAATTGGCTCTGCATCTGGCTGGACTGCAATTAGGAGACATGATTGTAGATGGTGAACTGTCACTGCCGGGATGCAAACCAGACATGAATGCTAAGCAATAGTGATAGTGTCCACAGTTTGCAACCCAGGAACTGCCAAATTGACAGCTAGACTGAACTATAGCCACATAGTTTCTCTGTTCAGTCAATATGAAGTCTTATACTGTACTATAATGAATACAATCTTACTGTCCTGTAAACTGAGATGCTGTCAATTATAAATCTCAGTTAGGTTCTTAGTGAATATTTCATGTGTGAACACCCTTGTATGCCTCATAATGGCCCTAACTCTAGTTGGTTTGGATAAGCCATTAAAGAGAGCATACAGTTCATTAAGCTTGTAGAAATCCAAAAGCAGCTGCACTTTCTTCCATGAACTAAATAATAGGCTTCTTGCATTTTATCTAGGACTAGATGAAAGGGATCCATAATGCTGTACAAGAAATAAGTCTTGACTCTCTGAGGGACGTGAATAGACATAGTGGAGTATATGAAGTGAATAATATTGGTAATGAGCAAAACTTGAAAGGAAAAGCTAAAAATCTTGTACCAAATTACTGTTGTATTTTATTTTTGCTTTAAGAATTTCTTTCTTCAAGTTTAGGATAGTTATTGGTATTTCACCAAATACAAAATCTGCTTACCTTCCTCACCATTCTCTCACATGCTGCTTTGTCATTCATTTCCTTCACACAAGGGACATTTGTAGATTCCTATTATGTTTCAAGCACTGAGGTTGAAACTAAGGAGTTCTTTCATACAAAAACCAAAGATCCCTGCACTCACAAAGCTCATGGCCTTGGATGGTGGTAGAGAGGGGACAAAAGCGCAAATGAGGGTGTAGCAGCACAGTGGTAAAGATGTGCATATTGTATTAAAGGAGCCCCAGTGAGTTCCCAGTGAGCCAGCCTGTAGGGGTTCAAAGGAGGAGTTTAAGAGAAGATAGCACCTAAAATTGAGTATTAAAAGAGAAGGAATTCGTCCCAAGAAGAGAAATGTCAATGTTCACACATCCCCAATGTTATAGAATTACTACATAGGTAGAAAGCCCATTATATTTCAATTATCAACAATTAAGGAGCCATTGAAATTTTAGGGTGGATATTTTTATTTGTAATATATCCACATAATTTTTTTAGGAACAGATTTCTTGGGGATAGATCATATTCCCTGGTAAAATGCCTCTATGTCCTCCTTACCAAATGGTTGCCTTGTTAAACATGTATACCTCAACTTTATGAGTAAAATCACTGGCTTTAGAGTATCTTTAAGAGTCCAGAAATGAGAATCTAGAGAGAGATAATATCAAGAGACTCTGATTAGTGAAACAGTGTAGCAAATGCTCTTGGGCTTATGGGGATGTGCATGGAGATTACGAATATATTATATGTTTTTGAGAAAGTGATTTTGAGAAACATCACTTGAGTGTGTTGTGAAGTAGTCACACGTAGATCAGAATTAGTTGGATCCTTTCCATGGCATACATAATCCCTCCATCTTTAACTCATAAAAGGATAGTGACTTAAAAAACTAAGGAAATGTAATAAAGCATATTTCAGGGAAAAAAATAGTCTGGGCTTAAGCATGAAATTTGTACCACTGATTTTATCTTATTTATTTATTTTTTATTTCAGAATATTATGGGGGCACAGATGTTTTGGTTATATGAACTGCTTTTGTACAGCTTGAATCAAAGTTATAAGTTTGTCCATCACCCAGATAGTGTGCATTGTACCCACTAGGTGTGAATATACCCATCCTTCCCTTCCTCCTCCCACCTGCTTGATTTTCACTGTATTTTACTACCATATTGCACATGAGTGTTGATCAATTAGTTTCAATTTAGTAATGAGTACATGTGGTGTTTGTTTTTCCATTCTTGTGACACTTCACTTAGAAGAATGGTCTCCAGTTCCATCCAGGTTAATACAAGAAGTATTAGTTCACTATTTTTTAGGGTTGAGTATTACTTCATGGTACACATATACCATATGTTATTAATCCACTATGTATTGATGGGCACTTGAGTTATTTCCACATCTTTGCAATTGATTTGTTTGTTTTATAAAATGTCTTTTTTTCCTTTGAGTAGATACCAAGTAGTGGGAATACTAGATCAAATGGTAGTTCTACTTTTAGTTTTTTGAAGTATCTCCATACTACTTTCCATATAGGTTGTACCAGTTTGCAATCCCACCAAGAGTGTGTAAGTGTATAAGTCTTTCTATATCCACACTAGCATCTGTTCTTTCAGACTTTTTGATAAAAGTCATTCTCACTGGAGTTAGGTGATATCTCATTGTGCTTTTGATTTGCATTTCCCTGATGATTAGAGATGTTGAGCATTTTTTCATGTTTGCTGGCCATTAGTCTATCTTCTTTTGAAAAGTTTCTGTTCACGTCCTTTCCCCATTTCTTGATAGGGTTGTTTGATTTTTTCTAGCTGATTTTGCTGAGTTCTATATAGATTCTAGTTATCAGCCTTTTTATCAGATGTGTAGCATGTGAATATTTTCTCCCATTTTGTAGGTTGTCTGTTTTGTGATAGTTTTCTTGTCTATGCAGAAGCTTCTTAATTTGATAGGTCCCATTTATTTATTTTTGTTGTTGCTGTGATTGCCTTTGGGCAATCATAAATTCTTCATAATTTCATAAATTCTTTGCTTAGGCCAATGTCTATGAGAGTTTTTCCAACATTTTCTTCTAGAATTCTTATAGTTTCGTGCCTTAGTCTGCTATCCACCATGAGTTGATTTTTTGAGAGGTGAAAGGTTTGGGTCCTGTTTCAGTCAAAGACTCTGCCCTGAGACTACTGGAATTGATAAACAAATTCAGCAAAGTCTCAGGTTACAAAATAAATGTACAGAAATCAGTATCACTCCTATATGCCAGCAACAGTCAAACTGAGAACCAAATCAAAGACTCAATACCCTTCACAATAGCAACAAAGAAAATAAAATACCTGGGAATATATTTAACTAAAGAAGTAAAAAACCTCTACAGGGAGAACTATGAAACACTGAGGAAAGAAATAGCAGACGATGTAAACGTGTGGAAAAACATACCATGCTCATGGGTTGGCAGATTCAACATTGTTAGAATGTCTATACTACCCAAAGTGATCTACAGATTCAGTGCAATCCCTATTAAAATACCAATATCATTTTTCACAGACCTAGAAAAAATAATCCTACACTTCGTATGGAACCAGAGAAGACCCCATATAGCAAAAGTTATCTTAAGCTAAAAGAACAAATTGGGAGACATTAATTTACCAGACTTCAAGCTATACTACAAGGCTATAGTAACTAAAACATCATGTTATTGGCATAAGAACAGAGACATAGACCAATGGAACAGAACTGAGAACCCAGGTATAGGATCATCCTCATATAGCCATCTAATCTTTGACAGAGCAAACAAAAACATACGCTGGGGAAAAGAATCCTTATTCAATAAATGGTGCTCTGGTCTTTAACATTTCGTTTCTTTTTTTTATAGTTCTTTGATGTGTAAAGCTAGGTTGTTTACTTGAGATCTTTCTTTTGTCTCAATGTAGGTCTTTATTGCTATAACATCCCTCTTAGAACTGCTTATGTTCTACCAATCCATGAACAAGGTAGATTTTTCCATCTTTTTACATCTTCTACAATTTCTTTTTTTAGCGTTTCATAATTCTCCTTGTATAAGTCTTTCATATCTTTTGTTAAATTTATTCCTAGATATTTAATTTGGGGGGGCTATGGTAAAGGGTATTACCTTTTTGATTTGAATTTCAGCTTAACTGTTTTTGGCATATATGAATGCCTCTGATTTGTGCACATTGATTTTATAATCTGAGACCTTACCAAATTCATTTATCAAATCTAGGAGTCTCTTGGAAGAATCCATGGTGTTTTCCAGATATAAAATCATATCATCAGCAAATAGCGAGAGCTTGATCTCATCTGCACCCACTTGGATACCCTTAATACCACCGTCTTGCCTGGTTGCTGTTGCTAGAACTTTGAGCACTATGTTGAAAAGAAGAGGGGAAAGTGGGCATCCTTGTCTAGTTCCAGTTCGAAGTGGAAATGATTTCAGTTTTTCCTCATTTAGTATGATGTTGGCCGTAGGTTTGTCATAGATGGCTTTGATCAGTTTAAGGTATGAGCCACCTATGCCTATTTTGCTAAGAGTCTTTATCATAAAGGTGTGTTGGACTTTGTCAAATGCTTTTTCTGCATCTATTGAGAGAATCATATGGTCTTTGTTCTTGCTTTTATTTATGAGATGAATTGCATTTATAGATTTATGAATGTTGAACCAGCCCTGCATCCCTGGAATAAAACCCACTTGGTCGTGATGAATTACTTTTTTAATGTGCTGTTGGATTCTATTTGCTAATATTTTGTTGAGTATTTTTGCATCTATATTCATGAGAGATATAGGTCTGTAATTTTCTTTTTTTGTTGGGTCCTTTCCTGGTTTTGGAATTAAAGAGATGTTCGTTTCATAGAATGAATTTGGAAGGGTTCCATTCTTCTCAATGTTATGAAATAATCTCTGAAGAATTGGTGTGAGTTCTTCTTTGTATGTTTGGTAAAACTGATGTAAAGCCATCAGGTCCCGGGCTTTTCCGTTCTGGGAGATTCTTAATTACTGCTCCAATTTCTGAGCTTGAGATTGGTCTGTTTAGGAATTCTGTTACCTCCTGGGTGAACTGAGGAAGGTTGTATGTTTCCAGGAATCTGTCCATTTCCTCCTCATTATGTAGTTTTTGAGCATACAGGTTTTTATAGTAATCAAAGATAATGTTTTGTATTTCTGTGGTGTCTGTTGTGACTTCCCCTTTTTCATTTCTAATTGAGTTTATTAAAGTCCTTTCCCTTTGAGTTCTTGTCAGTCTAGCCAGAGGGGTATCAATTTTGTT
>CAUYRT010078145.1:0-14808 GCA_963574885.1 Lepilemur ruficaudatus
TGAGTAGTTCTTCAATTGTCAATTGAAGGTGACGGTGTCCCCCTGGGGACATTGGGCAATGTCCAGACACATTTTTGGTTGCTGCTGCTGGGTGACATCCTGGCATCCAGTGGGGAGCAGCCAGGGAGGCTGCCACAAGTCCTTCACTTCACAGGACAGCCCCCACAACACGATGATTTGGCCCAAATCACGTGCGGGAGCTGAGAAATCTTGCTTTAAAGGAATTTCAGGCACCAGCAAGAAACAGAAGGGGACAGTTTTAGGGGGCAGAGGATCTCCAGAATCCCTCAGACTGGACAGACTATTGCCTGAAGGGGCTGATTTACTTACAAACTACAAGTTTCTGAAGGGGAGGAGGACTATGGGAGCAGAGAACTGGACCTTCTCCAGTGGCTTGGTGAATAGGGTGGTTCTTCAAGACACCCACACCCCTAAATGCCATCCCCGGGCCTGTTTTCAAGGCCACCGTCCTATAGGTTGGGCTGAGTGTTACTGTGGCTTTCCGAGGCTCCGCTATCTGTGTGTTTCCGGCTGTTTCAGGCTCCGGGCCACATGTGTCTGCCGGATGCTCACTTCAGTGTGGAGAGGAATCAAAGGCCCTTCCAGTGTCACGGGGGCTCAGGTCTCAGCATGGTACCTGGGTGGTGCGAGCCTGGACAGACCAGCATCGGGGTGTCCATGAGAGCTCAGAGATGGGTGCTCGCTTCTGAGGGCAGAGTCAAAAGGCGGAACGCCCCGGAGAAGGACAGGGGTGCAGTGTCACTAGTTATCGGTCCATGGGGACACTGTGCCAAATGGGAGAGGGGCGGTTGGAATCAGAAAAATGGAGTAAGGTCCAGAGCTCAGGAGGGAGCTGGTAAATGCAAGACGTTGGAGGACCAGGCAGGAGAGGGGGAGAACAGGTCAGCATGGGAGGGGCCGTACAAATGAGGCTGTTTCGAGCTCATTTTGTGAGCACCACCTGCACTCAGGGTCATTATTACAATACTTCCCTCCTCCCACTGCTGGCATCAGTTGGTGATAGCCAATCATATGCCTTGTCCGGAACCCCTGGGCGGGGCAATCCCTGGGATTGGCTCTGGCTGAGGCGAGACGAACATAGCATGCAGCCCGGCTGGGGTGGTGGGTTGCTGCGGCATCTCCTGGGTACAGGTGTGTCCTGGCAGTTTCCTAATTTCTTCCAAGTTATGACTTGTCTGCCTCTGGGTCCTTGTCTGCTGGCCGGCTTGGGGCCTGCTGCCCAGCCTCCCCGCACTCCCAGCTTTGACATCCCTTGCCTGCTTCTGGTCCGGCTTCCCCTTCCGTCTCCGCGATCTGCATCCCTGCAGGGGCCGGGTTCGGTTCTGGCTCTAGCACTTCCTGGCTATGTGACTGACTGAGGTCAGGTTGCCCCACCTCTCTGTGCCTCAGTTTCTTCCTCTGTCAAATGAGAGCAGTGATGGTTGGCAAGCAGCTGTTTTGGGAAAAGAGCAGCAGTGCCCGTCACTTAGCAAGCGACTGATGGGTATTAGCTGTGACAATGGCACAAAGCCGTGGTTTGCTTTCAACCTGCTAAAGTGCATGGAAGAACCTTGCAACAGGGTTGAGTTTTGGTACAGCTCAGAGGTTTTGGGAAAGTCACTCACTCACCCTTCTGAATCACAGTTTCTAATCTAGAAGAAAGGAATAATCTTACAGCTGTGAGGAACAACAAAACAGTGAACAGCTCTTAGCCTCAGCCCCACACTGCACTCTCCTGGATGCCTGGGTCCCGCCTCTAGAAATTCTGATTTAATTGGCTGAGGTGTGGCCTGTAACAGCTTCTAAAAGCTCCCCAGGTGATTCTAATGGGCTACCCAGGATTGAGAACCTGAAGGTCAGGAGTTCAGACCAGGGTTTCCATCCACATCGCCTGGGAATTTGTTAGAAATGCACATTTTCAGGCTCAACCCCGGGACCACGAATCACACCGCAGTGAGGCCCAGTGATCTGGGCTTTAACAAGCCCTGTGGGTGTGTCTCCCAGGTGTAGGCAGGCAACAGATATTTCATTCCCTCTTCCCTCTCTCCCCACAGCAGACGTGTACTTAGCGCGTCCTCCGTGCTGGACTCTGAGTTAGGTGCTGAGGATACCACAGTGAACAAGAGACAAGATCCCTGCCCTCAGGGGGCTGAGGTTCCAGTGGGGGAGATAGATTTAAAAAATAAGCAAAGATATAATTAATTAAAAATTGTAATGAGTGTTAAGAAGGCGACCCTCGAAGGCCTGAGACGGTGGGTTGCTATGAAAGTTCACAAGTGCATGCCAGCCTCTCCGTCGGGGGGCCTCTAGCTTCCAAACCACTCCAGAACTTTCAGGACCCCTGACCTCAGACAGCCTCTCAACAGCTGACACTTGTACCGGCCTGGCCTTGCCTGAAGGCAGCTGGGCCACCACTTGACAGAAACAGCTGTGAGCCGGGCTCGCTTAACTTCTCTCTTCTGGAATAGTGTTAGCAGTTCTCAACCAGGAGGAATTTGCTCCCCACTGGCGTTTGGCAATGTCTGGGAGACGTTTTCGTTTGTCACAGTTGTTGCAAGGGGGGTGCTACTGACATACAGTGGGTAGAGACCAGGGATGCTGCTAACCCCCTCACCCCCACCCAGTGCACAGGACAGTCCACACAACCACGAAGTGTCCAGCCCAAAATGTCAGCAGTGACGAAGCTGCCAGTCCCAGCCCCGGAGCATTCATGACCTGAATTCCTGGCTGGGTCCCTTTGGAGTGCTTCTCTCCTCGCTCCTAGGCTTAGCTGCACTTGAAAATCTTCCACCATTTGACCAGAAAAAGGATTCCAGGCTGCCTTCCCCCTTCTCGAGCGGGGGTATCTGAACCGAGCCAGGCATCTCCTTGGAAACTCCTTGGCTTTGCGCGGTTTGGAAAACAATAAATTTGCAAGGTTGCACAAAGCATCCCGAAGCCTAAAGCCTGCTGGAGCTGCTAAATCCATTTTTTCCCTCCACATCAAAAATAATTTCCTGGCCTCAGAGGCTTTCTCCGCTGTCACAAGACAAGATGCAGGCAGATAGTTTTACATGGCAAACAACCCTGCCAAGCATGTCCCCCCCTCAGAGCCGGGGGGTGGATTTCTATTCCAGACAGGAATATCGGCGCACTTTTCCGCTGAGCCGAGGTTGATTTCAGCCGAGGCAGACCTGGCGATTGCCGTTTGCTCCCCGTGTGTGGCCAGAGCCCGTTCCCGGTGCCAACCCAACTCTTTCCGCACTCTGGGTGCTGGGCCGGGTTGCGGTGGGTGAGGGTTGCCTCCGGCTGCTCCCTCCAAGGGACGAGAGTGGATGGCTGTGGCTGAGGTTGCTGCTCTGCTGCACACAGAAGGAGAAAGAAGAAAGAATTTATCACAGCAACAAAAAAAGACCCGTTAGCCTTACTGCGTGCAGCCTGCGTTCTAGCGGCTTTACTTAGGTTAGCTAATCTTCCCCTCCGAACTATGGAGAAGGGACTGTTAGCCCTGTTTTACAGATGAGGAAACTGAGGGCAAGAGATTTGCCTAAAGGCCCTGCCAGGTTGTAGCTCACCCCGGCTAGTAAAAGGCAGAGCCAGGATTTTTACTGAAGTGGTCAGTCTAGCTGTGGGTTCTGGGCTTTGGGTTAATACAGACGTCTCCCCCACCCCAACAGCCTAATAATGCTAGGTCACCATCTACGGCAGTGGCTCTCGAACAAGGTGGTTCCTCCCCCTGCCCCGACATTTGGCAATGTCTGGAGACATCTGTTTGTCACAAGTGGAGGGATGTGCTACTGGCTGGTGGCATCTGGTGCGTAGAGCCCAGGGATGCTGCTCAACACCCCACAGCGCGAGGGCCAGCCCTCTACAGGGCGGAATCACCCAGCCCCGGATGTCAACAGTGCCAAGGTTGAGAAACCCTGGTCTCCTGGCGTGAAGGTTTAATTTAAAAAGAGAGAAAGGGGAAAAGGTAGTAAACAGGTGGATGGTTAGGTGGACGGATGAATGGGTAGAGAGTATGGGGTGGAGAAACCGGGAGTGTGGAGTGCTGGCTGGGTGCTAGCCACGTGCCAAACCATGACACGGGTGACCTAAATCAGTCCCTGCAGTCACCGGTGGGTACTATTGTCACCTCCTTTACACAGACTGGGAAATGCTCGGCAGTGATGGTGCTGGCGTTTGGACGGAGGTTGATGGCTCTCGAGCCTCTTTCTAGAAGGTTCTTCCTGAGTTTAGTGGGATGGGCAGGCTGGAATCTGAACACTCCCGACCTCTCATCATTCTGCACATTCCGTAAGTCATCAAGTCCTCCCCACTTTACCTTGTGGACACCCTCGGGTCGTTCTTTCTGTGCCGGCGCCGCTCCACACACCCCGGTGTAGCCCGCCTGTCTCTCAGCTTCCCTGGTGTCCTCCCCTGGCCCCTCTCCAAAGGGCAGCCAGCAAGTTCTGCCTAAAACTACAAACCCAGCCGTGTCTTTCTCTAGCCTTAAAACTTAAATATGCCTATGAGTCACCCGAGGGGTTTGTTAAAATGTAGATTCTGTTTCTGGGTCTGAGACTCCCGAGGGGTTTGTTAAAATGTAGATTCTGTTCCTGGGTCTGAGACTCCGCATTTCTAACGAGCTCTCCGCGTCCAGTGATGCTGGTCCGCGGACCACACTTTGAGTAGCAAGGCGCTGGAGAAATTGTTCTCCTCTCTGAACACCAGAGACCCAGAGGAGCAGCAGACTTGTGTGAGGCGGGCAGCTTTGAGGGATCGTGATTTCCTCTGGGATGTTTTATAGCAGACCAAGGGCCCCCACCTGTTTGTGTAAATAAAGTTTTATTGGAACACAGCCACACCCATGCGTTTCCACGTTGTCTGTGGCTGCTTTTGTGCTATCATGGCCAACTCGAGTAGGCTGTGTACTGGGACTTCCTGCCATCTGAGTGGGGTGGACTTGACTAATTAAAAACAACACACACACACACACACACACACACACACAGAGCCGTTCACACTTGCTGGTAACAGTCTCAGGTTGAATCTTGGAGGAAGTGGCTCTGGGCACATCACCCAACCCAGGAGCACCGCAGCACCCTAACTAGTGAGGGACACAGGCTTCGAGTCCCCATTTCTTGGATGAGGAAGTCGGGGCCCAGAGCACGTGAGGGCTCTGAGTTGGGTATGGGCTTCACAGTTGGTTTGTGTTAGGTCTGGGACGGGAACCGGGTCTCCTGTTGTCCTCCCCAGGGCTTCTACGTCTAGGACACCCCACACACAGGCCTCGTGGCTGGGAGTTCTGTCTGGGGTGGGGGACAAGTGAACAAAAAGCACTTTGGTTCTGCCAAAGGTAGGGGGAAGTGGCCAGGAGCCTCCCGCCACCTGCCTTGGGCCAGCTCCCTCTCCGACCCACGTTCCAAAGGCTGAGGAAGAGGACGACCCTCCTCCGTCTCAGAGGCAACGCCTGTCCTGGCCCGTTATGCCCGAGTAAGTGGGTTGATGCCGGCTGTGGTGTGGCAGGTTGAACCGAGCTCTGTGCTGGGGGCAGGGGTCTGCCTCTCTCCAGCTTTGTGACAGCGTCGTGTTGCTTAATGTCCCTGAATGTCATCTGTGATACCGGGGATTGGATTAAATGATTCTAAAGGTAGATTCCTTTTGGATAAAAAAAAAAAATACTTACGGGTTTTGGGGGTGGTAGAGGCAAAAGTGAGTGTGTTTATTAAGGTGAAATTCATGTAACAAAATGAACTATTTTAAGGCAAACAATCCAGTGCCGTTCACGGCACTCACAGTGTCATGCCCCCATCACCTCTGAGTCCAAAACAGATTCATCACCCCCAGAGGAAACCCTGTGCCCACTTAAGTGCGTGTTTCCCAGACTTCACCCGTTTATCTTTCGCCTTTATGTTGTAGTAACACTTGCAACAAGCACACAAGCATTTATTTATTAATAATAGTTTTCTTACTTTGAACCTAAATGCATTGATTTGGTTTCTCCACAGTGGCTTTATTAAAACTTTTTATTAAAAAACTGGCCAGGTGCAGTGGCTCACACCTGTAATCCCAGCACTTTGGGAGGCTGAGGCAGGTGAGATCTCTTGAGGCCAGGCATTCAAGACCAGACTGGACAGCATAGCCAGACCCCGTCTCTAAAAAATAAAATCAGCCAGATGTGGTGGCTTATGCTTGTAGTCGCAGCTACTCTAGCAGCTGAGGCAAGAGAACTGCTTGAGCCCAGGAGTGCGAGGCTGCAGTGAGCTGTGATTGTGGCTGTGCTCTAGCCCGGCCAAACAGAGTGAGATCCTGTCTCAAAATAAACAACCCCCCCCCAAAAAAACCCAAAAAACCTTTTTTAAAAAATTGAAGTATTAATGTAACATAACACCATAAAGGACGTGACTGCATTAATATTTTTCTACAATTTTTTATTTTTAGTTATGGATGCATAATACTTGTGCATGTTTATGGGGTACATGTGACATCGGACTGCATTAATCTTGTGTGCAGCCTGAATCTGATTTTTACATATGTGTGTGTGTGTGTAACCGCTACCTAGCTCAGTGGCTCTCAATCAGGGCAGTTTTGCCCCTCGGGGACATTTAGCAATGCGGTTGTCATGACTTGGGGGTGGAACGTCCTACAAGGTACAGGACAACCCCCACCACCCAGAAATTTCTAGTCCCAAATGTCAGTAGATGCCGAGGTTGGGAAACCCTGTCCCAGATCAAAGTCTAGGACATTTCCAGTTCTGGGAGCCTTCCTTATCTTTCCCTTCCTTTATCTTTTTCTTCTATTTGAGCTCTCAGTGGGTTGCGTGTTGCCACTCACATTGGACGTTCCCACTCAGTCCATCAACTCAAATGCTAACCTCTTCCAGAAACACTCTCCCAGGCACGCAGAAAAATAATGTTTTGCCAGCTATCTGGGCATCCCTTAGCCCAAACAAGTTGACGTGTAAAATTAACCATCATGCATACTATCTCATTTAGTCTTCGCAACAACACTGTGGGCAAGTTATTATTATGCTAGATTTACAGACAAAAGAACAAGTGCCTTGCAGTGTCTGGCAGCTAGAAGGGGCTCAATAGGTGCTGGGTACAGATTGCATGAGGCACAGAGAGGTCGTGATCCATGCAAGGTCACACAGCGGGTAAGAACAGGGCTGGAATTTGAACCTATGGCTATGTGACTGCAGAGAGGCTTAGGGAGACGAAATGAACTGTCCCCGGATGCGTCATCAGCGTGTGGGAGGCCTAGGATTTCCCCTCGCCAGTCTCGACTGGCAGGCAGCCTGCCGTGTGCAGAGCACAGAGCTAAGGGCTGGGAAAGGGAGTGAGGTGAGGCCCCCTCTCTCACCACCCACTTCCTAACAGAGTTCCTGCTCCAGGGCAGGGCTGGGCAGCGGAGAGAGGCAGGGCTGGATGCCAGTCGCAGGATGCCAAGACTCCTCCCATGGGGTGACCCCCTGAGCCAATCCCCAGCGGCCCCGCCCAGCCACTAGGATGAGCCAGGCTGTGCCCCACAAGCCTCCTTCTCCTATTTCTCAGGCTTTGTGGGAACAGAAAGGTTAACATGCTGAGGAGGAGGCCTATGGTGGGGGCTCTGGGACCCAGGGAAGCCCCTCAGAGCTTGGGGACCTGGCAGAGAGATGCCAGCTTTGCATGCATGTGTGTGCACCTCTGTCCCTGTCTATGAGCGATCACTCTACCGGGCTGGGAGGAGGGGGACAGGCCATGAATGCTTGTGGCACGTTCCAGGACGTGTTTATGGGAGAAATGCGTGCACTTTGGGAAGAGCTGGGCACACCACCATTGCTCTGAGTGTGACCGTAAAGGCATCTTGCCAACTCTGTACATTGGGGCAGTGAAGGGTGTTACACGCCTGCTCAGGTTTGCAAGAGCTGCGTCTCCCAGGCTCTGTGCTAACCACACTGCTGGATTGCCTCACCAAGCCTCCCCTCCACCCACGGGCTAGGAACGATTATGATTCCTGCTGCACTAGAAAGGCTCAGAGAGTGGAGGACACTTGCCCAAGGTCACCCGGCTCGGAAATGCTGGAGCTGGGATTCAGATAGACCCAGGCGTCTGGTGCCGATGTCTGTACTCTTGTCTTAAACACCCCGTGGTGCATATTCATCAGGGAGCGGGCGTTCAGTGAGCGCCTGCTAATACGTCAATATATGCAAACCCTTAGAAAAGTGCCTGGCACACAGTAAGCACTATTTTAAGTGGTATGTGTGGTTGTTATTATTATTATTCTTTACTCTGATCCAGGTATTGATTTGGTGTAGGCTTTGGGAATTCAGAAGTGAGCAAAACAGACCAAAACCTGACCCAGAGGGAAAGTTTACTTCCTGGTGGGGGAGATGAACGATGAAATTAATGAGTTGAACATAGCATGTCAGGTGTGAGGGCTGGAGAGGAAGGAGCAGGGACATAGGCGCTGGCAGTGCTCACTGGTTTGGGGGCTGCAACCAAAGTGGGATGGGCAGGGAAGGCCTCCTTGGCATTTGAGCCATAGCCTGAGGGAGGCGAGGGAATGAGCCATGCGGCTATCTGGGGAGGCGCATCCCAGACCAAGGGGACAGTCTGTGCAAAGGCCCTGTGGTTGGAGCATACTGGGATTGACGTGGGTGTGTGGACTACACCAGCTCCGGGAGTAGGGAGGGGGTGGGTGGGGAGAGTGACTGCAAAGAGGGGAGGTGGACGTGTTTGAGCTGCTCACTGTGTGTGTGTGTGTGCACCTGCGCATCGCAGGCATTTTGAGCCTACGGGCTCCTGAGCTCAGGAGTGTGTGCAAACTCGCCCAGCCTGTCACCTCTGAAGGCCTTCTATGCCCTGAGCTCCCTCCCTGCCTGGGTGGGGGTCTGGAGTGCCTGCACCATGGTGGGAGGAGGGCACAGCTCTGGGCCAGGGGCCTGAAGTTCCAGGTCTTCAAAGTTTATTGATCAGCACAAGGGTTTTGACCTGCTCTGTTTCCAACCTAGGCCTGTTCACCCCCCGTTAGGCAACCTGGTGGTCCCCTGCTCCCAGGAGGTCACCATATTGATGCCAAAATTACTGTGGACACCTGATCGATATAGCGCACAATAGCCCAGAACTCCTGGGCTTGAGCGATCCTCCTTCCTCAGCCTCCCGAGTAGCAGGGACTACAGGTGAACACCACCATGCCCAGCTAATTTTTCTATTTTAAGTAGAGAAGGGTTTCACTCTTGCTCAGGCTGGTCTCGAACTCCTGGACGCAAGTGATTCTCCCACCTCAGCCTCCCAAAGTGCTAGGATTACAGGCATGAGCCCAGGCTGCAGCCCAGAACTGGAACCTCTGTAGGTGGGACTCAGGCATCAGAATTTTTAAAAACTCTCCGGGTTATCCCAATGTACTTCCAAGTTTCAGAATCAGTGACCTTTACTATTGGGTAATATTTTTTCTTTAATTAAATTTCTCCTTTACAAAATGCTAAAAACGTTATTTTAAAAGGAAACTTTAAATCTCTCAGGGCCGTGGGAATTCTTGGCGTGTGCTGTAGGTGCAAAGCCCCTCTCTTCGGCTCTTATCCTCACACCTCGTTCTCTCTCTCTTTCTCCCATGACAACCATTTTAACTGTTGTGTATCAATATTTTGAGTCAAACATGTTCTTACAAAATGTACGTGGCTGTTTTGTGTGCATGGATTTTTAATTTTCTCAAAATCGATGGTGCAGTGGAGCTCGTTCTGTTTCCTGCTTTTCTCGCCGGCACCGTTTGCAAGACCCACCCTTGTGGCTGTGTGTGGCTGGTCCTCTGCATCCCACACTGCCCTGGTCACTTCTGCCTTTCACTCGTCCATCTCCATGGCCACGGGCACCCAGGTGGCTGCCAGCTACGCACCCACCATAAGTGATACTGCACTGAATGCCCTGGACGTGCATGTTCCTTGGTGGTCCTGGGTGACGGTTTCCTACAACACACACCCAGGAGTGGACTCGCTGGGACATGCGGCTCCTGGATTTGATCTTGTGGCATTGGATTGCTCTCCGGAAAGCTGCATCTCTCTTCTCTTCCTCCAGCTTGGGACGAAGGTCCCTTTTACTCCTCCTTGGCACAAAAGTCCAGACTGCTCTGTCCCCTGCCCCTGCCTCGGCCAGCCCAGGCAGTGGTCTGCCTCCCGGCCTTTAGCGGTGGCGTTTTTCAAACTTCTGGAAGCTGAGTCATTGCACCCTGGGATTTCTGGAGGTGCACAGGAATTCAGGACCCTGGTGGATGGCAGGGGCTGTCCCCCCAGTTGGAGCGTGTGTGGCTTGTTTTTTCTCAGTCCTAACGAAGATGACCTTGGCCATGAGTGACGGAGGCTGGGCGAGAGGTCCCGGGGAACGTTTATTTGGCAGAGTGCACACCTGCCTAGACAGATTTGCCTCGAGTGTGAGTCATTAGTCAGCTGTAGGGCGGCCAATCCTGGAAAACCCCCACCGTTCTGGAAAATTCACAGGTAGCCCCCCTCAGCAATGCCAGCAGAGCCGGGGAGAGGAAGAGGAATGGAGAAACAGGCACCTCTGGGTTCTTGCTCCCGGGGAGGGAGCAGGCTCCTCAGTGGCCTCTGCCCCTCAGCGTCCTCCTTCCAGGGCACCTCGATTCTCCCTCACCTGTGCTGTGGACGTACCTGGGACACACAGCATGACACGGGGTTTCCCAAATGCAGTCGCCCCTGGGCTGCCTTCCTGCTTTTGTCCTATCCACGTGCTACCTGGTTAGTTACTTCCTTTGTATTTCTGTTAAAATCAGATCACTTTAAAGCTTTAAAAAATACATTTGTTTAAAAGAGACACTTTATGACACTTTGGTGAGTGGAAAACCAGCCTCACTTGCCATGCGCAGAGGGCAGCTGGGAGGCGAACGTGAAAGCAGAGCTAACCACGCAGAGCTGCTCCTTGTCAACCGCGTGCCAGAGAAGAGCAAATGACAAGCCGGCCCACGCGGGGCCTGGCTCCTGGGAGCAGTCAGCAGGCTTGAGAATGGACTGACGCAGAGGTGACAGTCTCAGTGTATAACATCAGGGCATGTTGCTATACCTTTGGTACAGGATAGGGTTGGTCCTAGAACGAGATGATCACATGAGCAGCTTGGGGCAGTGCCGGGCCTGGAGTAAGCGCTTGATAAACGGTCGCCCTGTGGCTGTGTCCTTGTCCCTCTGCTTGCGGGGAGTTCCAGGAGAGCTGAGGCAGTGTCTCTTTTGTGACACTGTCTCCCCACCATGTGCGCACACCAAAGGCGTCCAGTCAATGTTGGTGACAGGAGGTGGAAGGGACTGGAGCTTCTGTGATGCTAAGAGAAAGCATCTGTCTCTCTTGTAGCGAGCACTCGTAGGTGCCGAGCAAATGTTCGTTGCATAAAGGTGCAAACATGCGAAAAGCCGCCAGCATGCACAGAAACTCCAAGAGAACGGAGTTTTCCGTCTGTTCTGCGCACTGCTGGGGCTTCTGCCTGGAACAGTGCTTGGCACTAAGTAGGTGCTCAGTGAACGTTTGTTGGGTGGATGCCCGAATCGGTGACTCTGTAAATTAATGAGTGAATGAATGAAGAAATGATTGAGCACATGGGTGAGTGTCAGTCTTTCTCCAGACGCAGGAGACAGGACTTTTGTAGAGTTTCAGGCCCCCAGTGCAGGCTGGCCAAGCTCTGAGCAGGGGACCAAGTGAACTAGAGAGAGGCTCAGGTCGCTTGTCTCGGGCATCTCTGGGTTCCCCTAGCAACACCCTGGTTGCTAGGGGAGAGGAGCATCCTGGGAGCTGCCGTGGACAGGCTCAGGGTGGGCAGGGCTGGTGAGTGCCACTGGTAGCTTCTTACCACCGGCTGAACCCTCAGCAATGTCACCCCAACCCTGGCAATAGGCTCCCCAAGTAGGGACACCTAGATGGTAGGGGCTGCTTTCCACGACAGGATGAACACTGGGCTGTGTGGCACCGAGAAGCATTTTTCATCCAGACAGGGCTTTATTTTCTTCTAGACCAGGCTGGAGTGGTGCTTTCTGGGCTCTGTACTTCCCACCCACTGCCCACCCACCCCCCCGCAAAGGGCAAGTTTCTGAGGAAAATCCCCAGGGCTTCTAAAGGTGGCCCCCGCTTGAGAGTTTACACGCCATTCGCACGCCAGGCAGAGAACATTCTCACGGGATCGTGTGTAATCGGCATGCGGTCTGAGTCGCTCTGGGTCTAGGTGGCCTGCGAGGGGCCAGCCTTGCTTCCAGATGGGCTACGAAGGAGGCTGGGCAGCCTCCCTGTGTATCTTGACTCCGCCAGTGGGAAACTGAGTCTTGACATATGTATACACCCATGAAACTGTTGCCACAGCCAACATAACGAGTGACTCTTTCACCCTGAAAGGTTTCTCACACTTCTTTGTAACCCTCCCTCCTGCTCTCCTCCCCCACACAGCCACTGATCACAGAAAGCTCCTCTGTCGCCATAGAATAGTTTGCCTTTCTAGAACTGGGATCATGCAATATGTACTTTTGGAGGGTTGGGTCTGGCCCATCCTGTACCTCGAATGTGTCTCAGCCTGTAATTAGGGAAAGCCTGCGAGACTTCCAGCACGAGCCCGGCTGCAAAGGACAGTCACACAGAGCAACTGGCTCTGGAGGAGCCAGCTTGGGCCACTCCTGGGAAATCCCTACTCCACACTCTCTAAACCACTGTAAACCGGTTTATGTGAGGTGTCTTCATGGAGACACAGACCTTAGCTCATGCCAGAGAGGTGACTTATTTCAATCGGGAGGATTAGCTGAGGCTTCTCGGGCACAGTGATGTTTGAAAGTATTGGTCTTTGAAAAATAGAGTGTGATCATTCCAATAGCTGATCTCTAACGAGCAGTTAGTATGTGCCAGGCGCTCTTGGAGGGCTACGCGTGCATGATTCCATTTTATTCTAGTAACACCCCTCCTGGGTGGGCACTTTACAAGCAAGGGCGTGGATGTGTAACCTGCCGAGGTCTTACAGGGAGAAGCGCTGATGCCCAGACTTGGCCCCGGGTGGTCCAGTTGCTGACTCAGCACTGCTGCTCCCCTCTGCCTCTGGCCTGGGGGTGTGAGTGGGGAACATGCCACCTTTGAGTTTGATTCGAGGGTCCCTTCAGGACCCTCTGTTGAAAATTATTGTCGCTTACCACTGGGCTAAAATGGAAAAGGTAGACAGTTTGAACAATGATAGAATAAATGATTCCATATCACATGCAGACTAGCACTTTTTGCTTTTACAGTGTGGTCTGTCTGTCTGCCTGTCACTCTCTCTTTAGACTTCCATGGTTTTGATGATGGAACTTTTCAAGTAGGGTTTCACTAGCGGTTTCTTTGAACTGTACTCCTCATTCGTGACGTTAACAGGGTAGCGACGGTAAAGACGTCGTCCTGGCGGGCAGGCACCCAGAGCGGACGCTCTTTCACAGAAGAGCAGGTGTATCTCAGCAGTGGCCCCGTGGAGAAGTTACTGGTGGGGCTGGTGCGTGGGCTTTCCAAGCGGTATTGACTGTCCGGGCAAATGACACTGCTCTCTTCCTGGTCATCGATCACACCAACACGTCCTCTTGGACGCTGGGGGCCACCGTGGTGGGGCAGGACTTCTAGGCTCGACAGAGCACATGCAGCCTCGCCACTGGGCCCTGCAAGTCTGGGCGGGGGTGTCAGCACAGCCTGTCCCCAAAGGGTCTTCTCGTGGGCGAGGGACACCTTGACAACCAGAACTGCTCACAGACTGAGGGCCACTAGGTGACAGTAGCCCTGGGTGTTTCCATCACAGTGAGGTGACATCCATTCAGTACCCAATTGTCTCACTTCTGCGTGTGTTTGTGGTCAGCTAAGTGCAAGATCAGATTCCTTCTGGTAATGAACTAGGCTGGCATACCTGTTCTTTATTCATTCTCTCACTGCTTTTTGTTTGTTGTTTGTTTGTTTGTTTGTTTGTTTGTTGAGACAGTCTTGCTGTCACCCAGGCTGGAGTGCAGTAGCGTCATCATAGCTCGCTGCAGCCTCAGACCTCCTGGGCTTGAGCGATCCACCCACCCCAGCCTCCCAAAACGCCGGGATTACAGGTGTGAGCCACTGCGCCCAGCCCATTATTCTTTTATTCTTTATTATGAAAAATGTCAGACACACAGAAGTAGAGAGAATCATGTAAAAGACTCCCACGTGCCCAACGCAAATGCCAGCAACTTGCCAGTCTTGTCTTCTGATTGGCCTTTTTCTGATTTTCATTTTATTTTCCGTCGAGGTGCAACAGCCTTACAGTAAACTGCACAGCTTGGCGTATTTCGAGGATGAATTTCTGTCTATGTTTAAAAACCTATGAAACCATCAGATCAAGGCCTACAACCTTCCCAGACCCCTGCCCCTTCCCGGGATCTGCACTTTCATAAAGTGTAGGGCACATGGCAACGTTATAGTGGGGAAAATGTTTCTAAAGATAAATAGAAAATTTTGTATTTCTCCCTCCCTCCCTCTGTCTTTCCTTCCTTCCTTATTTACTGACCCAGTTACTAGGAAGGCAAACCCTGGATTGGAGAGAGAGAGAGAGAACGGTCCAGATTAATTTATGAAAAATGGCTTTAGAGACTGGCTATTGTTTTGAATTATCTGTGTTAAACACCTTCCTTCCTTCCTTCCTTCCTTCCTTCCTTCCTTCCTTCCTTCCTTCCTTCCTTCCTCCCTCCCTCCCTCCCTCCTTCCTTCCTTCCTTCCTTCCTCCCTCCCTCCCTCCCTCCTTCCTTCCTTCCTTCCTTCCTGACAGAGTCTCACTCTGTCACCCCAGCTAGAGTGCAGTAGCATCAGCCTGGCCCACAGCAACCTCAAACTCCTGGGCTCAAGCAATCCTTCTGCC
>CAUYRT010078151.1:0-17278 GCA_963574885.1 Lepilemur ruficaudatus
TGCCTGTAGTCCCAGCTACTTGGGAGGCTGAGGCAGAAGGATTGCTTGAGCCCAGAAGTTTGAGGTTGCTGTGAGCTAGGCTGACGCCACGGCACTCACTCTAGCTTGGGCAACAGAGTGAGACTCTGTCTCAAAAAATAATAATAATAATAATAATAATAGGAGGCAGGGAAGTGAAAACAGTGAAAAGGGTAACTCTTACAAAGAGTTTTAGGGCTGGGCACGGTGGCTCACACCTGTAATCCCAGCACTCTGGGAAGCCAAGGCAGGAGGAAGCTTCAGGCCAGGAGTTCAAGACCAGCCTAGGCAACATAGTGAGACCCCATCTCTACAAAAAATAAGAAAAATTAGCCCAGTGTGGTGGCACACCTCTGTAGTCCCAGCTACTCAGGAGGCTGAGGGAAGAGGACTGATTGAGCCCAGGAGTTCAAGGCTGCAGTGAGCTGTGATTGCACCACTGCACTTCAGCCTGGGTGACAAAGCAAGAGCTGGCTCCTAAAAAAAAAATTGTTTTGCTCTAAAGGGAAACAAAGAAATAGGGCAGCTGCTAACATGGTACATGCTGTCAACAGAGTGGGTGTCTAAGATGGGAGTGACAGGAGCCTGTTTGTAAGCTCACGGGAATGATTCAGAAGGGAGAGAAAAGGACGGTGTAAGCATGGTGATTTGATAGACTTGAAGGTGGGAAAGCAACTGAGTCTATTTAGCTGCTGTGACAACAGTAACAAACCTCCATGGTTTAACACCAAAAAAGTTTGTTTCTCACTCACTTCACAGTCCAATGCGGATCAAGTTTCCTCCCTGGAGTGACTCGGGGATCCAGGCTCCCCATCCTTGGCTCTGCTGTTCACTAGGGCCTCCTCAGAGACTTCCTTGGGATCCCTTCCATTTGGCCTGCTGGGGCACAGAGAAGAATGAAGGAGACTTGGCACATTTCAGCCAGGCCCGGGTGCGCAGCACTCCAGGGTATAGGCCAGAATCCAGGCACACTGCCCCAACCTAGCTGCAAGGGAGCCCGGGAAACAGAGGCCCCCACGTGTCCACAAGAGACGGATTGGTGACTCTCGGTAGTCTCCACCACAGGGCTTGAAGGGACGTCCTCAGCTGGTTGCTGCCATTGTCTCAGCAAAACAAGAAGCAAAATCATCAGCTGAGCATGGGAAAGGATCAAATCCAGGAGAAAGTACAAAACAAGGATTTTGGAAAGATGGAGAGTGGATTGATTAATAGAGTCTGTAGGAATTTTGGGCAGTGCCAAAGATTCACTTGAAATTAGTCACAATTTTAAAGTCAGACAGGTGGCCATGTAGTGGGGATTTTGTTGTTTCCTAGAGCCACATTCAGCCACTCAGGTTCAGGAAGAGAGAAAGAGAAAGGAAGACTTTAACCAGATTTGGGCTTCTCTCTGGTGAGAAAGACAGAGGGAAAGAGGAAGAATAGGATTCAGGGCATGAAAGGAGTGATTACTGCACAGCAGTGAGAACGTGACAAGGCAGGCAGGACAGCCAAAGGCCACACAGAGTCCTTGCATGTCCTCAAGAGGCAAGCTCAACATAACGGCCATGTCCAGTCAAGGAAACTCTAAGACAAGTTCAGAGTCACCGGACCTTCAGAATTGGATAAAACTCTGCCATGTTCAGGCAGGAACCTGGGCCAAAAAGTCTGGCATGGACATGCCGCTGTCAGTCGATATCAGAGGCATCCCTGATGGCTCAGGGTTTCGTGTTCCAGGAGGCTGGAAACTTGCCTGCAACAGCTGTGGAAGGTACATATTTTTTCTCCTTCGGTTTGCAAACCCTGCTGGGTACAGCAAAGTTGGCTGGCAGCGTGTAGACAAGAGGTGAGGAGAGTCCAGGAACCAGTGAACAGCCTCATGAGCAACCAGATACCTGCTGACGTCAAAAGCAAAACTGAGGGCCGGGCGCGGTGGCTCACGCCTGTAATCCCAGCACTCTGCGAGGCCAAGGCAAGAGGATTGCTCGAGCTCAGGAGTTCAAGACCAGCCTGAGCAAAAGCGAGACCCTGTCTCTACTAAAAATAGAAAGAAATTAGCTGGACAACTAAAAATATATAGAAAAAATTAGCCGGGCATGATGGCGCATGCCTGTAGTCCCAGCTACTCAGGAGGCTGAGGCAGAAGGATTGCTTGAGCCCAGGAGTTTGAGGTTGCTGTGAGCTAGGCTGACACCACGGCACTCTAGCCTGCGCAACAGAGCAAGACTCTGTCTTCAAAAAAACAAAACTGAGGAGGTGGTATCATGTGTGAGGAAGGAAGAATGTTCCAGTGATAGGAGGAATTTTTTTGGAGGTTTTCTGCTTGGCACGGCATCCTAAGGAGGACGAGTTCACTTCAATTATTCCTGGTTTGTTTGTTTTTGGTTTTGTTTTTCCCTTCCATCTCTCATCAGAACGTGTCGATTGTTTTTTTCCAAGCAGCAACCTCTCCACTCCGTGACAGGACGTCGAGCCTCCCCTACTCCTCTTCTCCCGTGCCTTCCTCCCTGCAAGCCAACTCTGAATGGCTCTGTCTGTGCATCTGCCGGTGCAAGTTAACTAACATGGCCCCGATGTGAACTTGACAACATGGAAGAGCTGCTGGACTTTCTGCTTCTCTCCCGCCAACTCCTCGCCGGCCTAATCTGTGGGTCAGCGGAATGTCTTCCCCAACCCAAGACCACGTTGCAAGATGACTCACTATGGACAACGAGTAGATCTTCAAAAGTTGTCCCAAACTGCCGATTTGGAAAAGAAATAGCAGGTGCATCTATATACCTTGTTATTATGTGCTGCATGGAAAAGAACTAAATGCATTTGGCTTTAAGTGTGAAATATTTTTGGTATCGCGGTGTCTACTTTCTTTTTCCATGGATTTTAGATTACAGAAAGAGAGCTATTTATGCCCGTTATTATTATCCTGACAGAAATGACAGCATAAGCACTATAATTGAAAAATCTGAATATAAAATGAACTTATGTTAAAGGTATGTGTTGTGCTGAAGGTATTGTATTTGGTGGGAAGGGCCCTAGGGAACCAACTGATAGAAATACGTCATGGAATGGTCAGATTTGGCAAATCATTTAGGGGCATTAAGATATTGTCCGCAGGATGATTTCCACCATACAGGTAATGCATTCAGTGGCTGCTTCAAAGGGTTTTTTATGGTAAAGCACGTGACTTTAGGTGGGGAGGGAAGAAGTTCTCGGGTTCTTATTTCATTGAAAAGGAATCATAGCTCCTTTATACCAATTCTACCATTTCTTTATCCAGTTAGTATGAAATGTAGCATTTGAATCAGAATTTTTTGTATCATTCCAGGCCTTCAGAACTGAATTATTATCATCTGGCCAGGTGTAGTGGCTCATGCCTGCAATTCTAGCATTTCGGGAAGCAAAAGCAGGAGGATTGCTTGAGGCCAGGAGTTCAAGACCAGCCTGAGCAACATAGGGAGACCCCATCGCTACAAAAAACAGAAAAATTAGCTGGGCGTGGTGGCATGTGCCTGTAGTCCCAGCTACTCAGGAGGCTGAGACAGGAGGATCATTTGAGCTCAGGAGTTGGAGGTTGTAATGAGCTGTGATGATGCCACTGCACTCTAGTGACAGAGTGAAACCCTGCCTCAAAAAAAAAAATTATCATCATTAAGTGTTAAAAAAAGAAAGTGACAAGATCAATGGATTGGAGAGCAGTTGTCCCTCTGCCACGTGCTGCATCTTTTCTCGGATTTGAAACTATTCCCTAGTGAGCTACTAGATTCGTATGTGTGTTTGGATGTAGGAGATATGGATTGTTTGGTTTGCCTCCCCCATGTCCAACCCTCCAGTCACCACCTCCACATTTCTGTGAACTCTCCCCTACTTTCCATGTCACTGATGTGACATGACCTTTGGTTCCAGGTTATTAAGCCAATGCTAGTCAGGTGACCCAGACAGAGCCAATCAGTGTGTTCCCCAGCAGTTTGAGGGGGAAAAACAGAGACAGAGAGACAGACAGAGAGAGGGGAGAGGATCTGTAAGCTATAAAACTCGGGAGTGTTGTAAAGATTTGAACTGAAGAGCAGAGAAGCCCATCTGCAATAAGGGAAGAGAATGAGGCAGATGCTCTGAAAGAAGCAGAGCTCATATGCAAAGAGAACTTTCCGGGTCCCCTACAAAGCACCAGGCCCCGTTCTGACACAAGGCCCAGCTGCACCCCTGCCCAGAGACCCCGTGAGACACCCCACTATCCTTCTGACAAAGTGCCTTCTCTGCATAAGCTGGTTCCCATTGATTTTTGTCACTTACAATGAAAACAGCCCCCACTAATTCTCTGGATCCCTTTCTGGAGCCTATTTCATGTCATTGACTCCTCGGCCCATCCCTCTGCCAGTGCCAAGTGTGTTTTAATTATGTAGACTTATAATATATTTTACTATCTGGTGGGACAAGTCCCCTCCTTATTGTTCTTTTCAAATTTTCCTACTGGCTATTCTCACATGTTTATGCTTCAAGATAACTTTAAACTCATTTTCTCAAATTCCAAAGACATTGCACAAGAATTTTGATTTGGATAACCCTGAACTTATAGATTAATCTAGGTAAAACTGATGTCATAGCAATACTGAGCCAACCTAGCCAAGAATAAGTTGGCGATATGCCAGGATGTTTATGACCTTCATTAGCACTTTACGGCTATTTTCACACTCATCTTGCACATCTCTTAAGTTCATTCTTAGGCATTTTATGTTTTGGTTGCTGTTCTGCATCCTCATCATTCTTGCTGGATTTGGGGTATGGGGCCTTGTCGCAGACATCTCTGGTGCCCCTCGTCACATCCCCTTGACCCACTGATTTCAGCCACATCCCAAGTGGACAGCTCCAGGAGAGCTCACACAGCTCCTGTGCTGACAACGTCCCACCTCAAGCACGAGCCGAGCCGTGTTTTCTGCCCCAGAGCTTTCCCTAGCACCAAGCTAGCATGCTGCACCAAGGCAAGCGCAGCCCGGAAGTGCTGGCGAGTTCACGGCCACGGGGAGAGGAGCTGGTGGGTAAATCCTCCGTACTCCACCTTTAGGTCAGCCATCCATATGCATAGGAGGTGCTGCTGAGCCCCCATCACCCAAAGTGTGCAGCAACCTTGATAACGCACCCCATCGGTCTCTCCTCCTTCCCCGTCTCGCTGCCCCCTGTCCTCACCCCTGTGATCTGCGATCAGCTCCCAAGAAAACTACCTCCCTCAAGTCCTTCCCTCAGGCTCTGCTTTTGGGAGACACTCAAACTAAGATAGACCTTCTATGGGATTCTGACTGATATTGAGACGATTGAGTTATACAGGAGAATCACCTGAACCAGTCCGTTTCCTGACTGCCAAAAAACGTCATACCCGCCTCTACCGAGCTGTTGAGCAGAGCTGGTACAGTCTGACCTGGAGTCGGGAGCCCCTGCCCTGTGTGGCTTCAGATAGGGGAGAGTGAGCCGCTGCGGGATAGTCCCCCACGCAGGGGTTCCGAGGACAGGCAGGAGCAGCTAAATTGGCCCTCCAGAGAATCAGGGGTGGGGAAATCAAAAACTCCTGAGGGCTGTGGCTTTCTTTCCTCTCACCTCCTTCTCAGCACGCAGACTCACGTGCACACATAAGTGCACACGCGCACACACATGCAGGTCACGTTGTAACCCAAATATTCCTGCATTCCTCAGCCTCAGGGGGATTGACATGAGACAGAGCAATAAGAAAAAGGCCCTTGAAGTTATTGAACACAAGTTCTACATGGCAGGGGAGCCCTCATGAGGAAATTAAGACCCACAGATGCAGTTAGAACTGAACACATATGTTGAATTCGACCCCTCAGGGGTCTTGCCCCTCTCTTTAACATCTCTGAGAGACTTGTGACTCCACAGGACTGCAGCCCCCTGATCTGCCTCACCCCAAATCCCAGCCACGGCCCCTCCCTTTAGACCTCAAGCACAGTTAACTTGAGGCAATAAAGAGGGAGATTGGACAGTGTCTGGAGAGGGGCCAGGGGAACAAGTGAAGATTTTTTGATGGAAAAATCTTTGAGATGGAAAGAATTCATTGAGGGGGAGTGGATGAATACACAAGAGGAAAGCAACAACCATTGGTGTCGGCTAAGAAAATATATAGCCATTGTGGGATTTTGGAGGGTGGGGGGTGCTCCATAGATGGGATCATTTTGTCACTTGCATTTTTTACTTAATTTCTTAAAGATCGTAAACATAGACCAGGCACGGTGGCTGACAGCTGTAATCCCAGCAATCTGGGAGGCCAAGGCAGCAGGATGGCTTGAGGCCAAGAGTTCGAGACCAGCCTGGGCAACATAGTGAGACAGGCAACTGGCAGGCGCTGCCTTAGGCAGCACTAAGGCATTGCTTAATTGTGCAAACATTGTTTAACTGAGTCAGGAAGTCTCAAAACAAAGTTTCAAACTACCTCCATCAAAATAAGGTAGAGACCTGACAAGTTGGAAAGGGTTAGAACCAAGATGGTGGAGAAATTGACCACCTCTTGACCTTACAGCTTCATTACACTTCATTACCATAACAGTTTCTAAGAAAACCTCCCACTCCCATCATGTACCTGATGCCGTAACACTTCCTGTTTGACTGTGTTTAGTCACCCTAATTCTGGGAAAACACCACCCCTTTCCAAAAAATAACATGAATATTCCTCCCCTTGTTTAGCTTATAATTAAGCCATTGCTTAAATAGAGGGGCAACAGGGACCATGGGGCCAGTTCTCTTCTGCAGGGAGAACTAGCCTCTGTCTGTGGAGTAGACTTTCTGTAATCTTTGAATAAATCTCGCTTTCACTTTACACTATCAGCTCCCTCCTGAATTCTTTCTTGAGCAAAGCCAAGGACCCACTTGGACTTCAAGTGGCTCTCAGCCTTGTGAGTCACTTTCCCGTGTCAATAGCAAAACTCTGTCTCTACAAAAAATTTTTTTAAAAAATTAGCCAGGTGTGGTGGTGCACACCTGTAGTCCTAGCTACTTAAGGAGGCTAAGATGGGAGGATCGCTTGAGCCCAGGAGTTCAAGGTTACAGTGAGCAATGATCGTGCCACTGCACTCCAGCCTGGGCAACAGACCCTATTTCAAAAAAAAAAAAAATGTTGAGAGAGTAATATGATGAACACCCTTGTGCCAATCATCTGCTTCAACAATTGTCAACATACGACCAGTCTTATTTCTTCTACGCCCCACCACCTTCCCCCAACCCCACTGAATTATTTCAGAGCAAATCCCAGACATTTCATTTCATCTGTAAATGTTTCAGCATGTGTCTCCAAAATACAGAATCTTTTCTTTGTAACTTAACCACAATCCCTATTATCATACCAAAAACAATGGGCAAGAATGCCTTACCCAGTTAATATTCAAATTTACCTGATGTTCCCATAATGTCTTTTTATAACTGGTTTTTTCAAATCAGGATCCAAAGTCTAAGCATTGCACACAGTCGATATATCTCTTAAGGCTCTTGTAGTCTATAATAATTCCTCCTCCTCCCACTTTTTGATCTTGCCATTTTTTTTTGTTAAAGAAACCAGAAATTGGCTCTGTAAAATCTTCCACCTTCTGGATCTGACTGAATTCGTGCCTGTGTGGATGTTCCTCTCCCACTGCATTTCCTATAAACTGGCAGTTAGTGCTAATCAGATTCGGTTCGAGGTCCTCCGGCATAAACATTGCACAGGCAGTGCCGTGTCGTCCCTGCCGCATCACAAATGTAATAGTAATTACATTTAAAAAACCGACCTCCTCCTTTCTAATATTTTTATTCGTATTTCCTTCTCTCTGGATGACCAGAACTAGTCCAGGTCACTCTTTATCTTGACCCTGGCTTTACTGCAAATGTTCTCAACTCGCTCCCATTAAGGGTCACATCGGGTGTGGGGATTGAGACGCTCCAGCCTTGTTCCTGCTGGACCAGAGGTGAGGTTGGAGTTGTTCCCAATCCTCAGTTCAAGACACGCTGCTGGCCGGGCGCGGTGGCTCACGCCTGTAATCCTAGCACTCTGGGAGGCTGAGGCGGGGTGGCTCACGCCTGTAATCCTAGCACTCTGGGAGGCCGAGGCGGGCGGATTGCTCAAGGTCAGGAGTTCGAAACCAGCCTGAGCAAGAGCGAGACCCCGTCTCTACCAAAAAAACAGAAATTAATTGGCCAACTAAAAATATATAGAAAAAATTAGCCGGGTGTGGTGGCGCATGCCTGTAGTCCCAGCTACTCGGGAGGCTGAGGCAGGAGGATCTCTTAAGCCCAGGAGTTTGAGGTTGCTGTGAGCCAGGCTGACGCCACAGCACTCTCACCCGGCAACAGAGTGAGACTTTGTCTCCAAAAAAAAAAGACACGCTGCCACCCTCAGTATGTTCAAGGCCCTTCTCTCATTTTCACGGTTCTTCTTCATCCTGGACACACCCTCCCATTCTCCCCACTTCCTTAAACAACCACTTGAATGAGTTTGACATTTGACCTTGAAAATATATGGATCGTTGAAAATTATGAAGTGCACTTCTGGGCGGGGGAGTTGACTCTCATCCGTGTCACTGCGGGCTAGACCGCATTCTGCTTTCTTCTCACCCAGGGCCGATTTACGTCCATTCGTGGTGCTGCGTGCCCGTCTGGTCACTGTTTCTGAGCACCGATGGCACAGTGACCCATCAGACACACCCACCGCAGTGTGCTCTCGGTGCACACCTAGGTCGCCTCCAGCTCCTTACTGCCCAACCAGCACAGCAGAGAACAGCATCACAGTGTCCCCTGTCACTCTGGTATGCACACCTGTAAGTAGGATCGTGGGAGCCCTGGCATACATGCGTTCCTAACTCCACCACATACTGGCAGAGTGGCTATTCCAATTTGTTCTCTCATTTCCCCCACATCCTTGGCAGCACTTGACTTCCTCCTAGTTTTTGTCAATGAGATGGGTGTAAAGAGATGGCTCGCTCACACTTTACATTGCATTCTCTAGTTACTAGTGACTGTAAGTGTGTTCATCATATGCATATTAGACCCCTGGGCTCCCTGTTCTGTGAACTGCCTTTTTATACCTTTTGTTACTTTTTTAATATTAATAGGTTTCCCATCTATTTCTTCATCTCTGGGCTCCTGTGCTGAATGTCCTCCATTTGTCCTTCCAGATCCACTCTATACCCTTCTCCACGTGGTGCTGTGGCCTGGGAGGCTGAGCTGTGTGGCTGCGTCGAATTGGTCCCTTGCCATCTGGCTTCCAGCCCTAGGAGGACATCAGAGAGAGGAAGAGGAGGAAGCAAGAACGTTGGCTCCCCCAGCCCCTTCCCTGTAGGGATGCTGTGGGCTAGCTGCCTCCTGCAGCCAAAGTCACAGCTCCTGCCGTAGACCCTCTCCCCAGGTTCCTGGAGGTGGCAACTCTGGAATACCTGGGTTCCCTAATCCTGTCCACACCTTTGTAGATAGTCCCTTTATTAAAACATCCCCCAGTTACCCATTTTGGGTGTGCCATCTGTTGCTTGCCAGGAGCCCGATACATTGTCGCATTGAACTAAAATTCCAGATTTTCACACAGTTTCACAAATTTTTTTTAGCTTTTTGGTATGTGCTTTGAAAGTCTTGTTTAAGAAGTCCCTCTGTACTCCTAGTAGTATAGATTTGCCTTTCTCTCTCTTTTTTTCTTTTTCCTATTAATTCTGTAGTTTTACCTTTTACATTTAGGTCTTCAGTCTACCTAGCGTCCACCTTTGTCTGTAATGTTAGTTATGAATCCGATTTTATTTTTCTTCATATAGAGAGTCAGTTTTCCCAATAGTATCTTTCCTACACTGATTTGAGTTGCCCCTTTATTGTATATTAAGTTCCCATTTACACCTACTTCTGTTTCTGAGCTCTTCGTTCCATAGCATTGGTCTATTTGTCTGTTCTTGTATCATTAGTATACTATTTTTATTTCTATGGCTTTGTTATATATAGATTATTTTTTTTGAGGCAGAGTCTCGCTCTCTAGTCCTGGATAGATTGCAGTGGTGTCATCATAGCTCACTGCAGCCTCAAACTCCTGGGCTCAAGCAATCCTCCAGCCTTGGCCTCCCAGAGTACTAGGATTACAGGTGTGAGCCACCTGCGCCCAGAATATAAAAATATATTTTAATGTCTAATAAGTCTAATTATCCCTTCCCCTAATTTTTGCTGTTTTTTCCCCCAAATTGACTTTTATCTTGCCAAATATATACTTTTGAAAAGGTTGTTCAGTTGCTTTTAAAAATCCAGCCGATTGGCCAGAGCGAGACCCTGTCTCTACTAAAAACAGAAAAATTTAGCCGGTGTGGAGGCACGCTCCTGTAGTCCCAGCTACTCGGGAGACTGAGGCAGGAGAATCGCTTGAGCCTAGGTGTTTGACGTTGCTGTGAGCTGTGATGACACCACTGAACTCTAGCCCCAGCAACAACGTGAGACTCTGTCCCAAAAAAACAAAACAAAACAAAAAAAAACCGCTGATTGCCCAGAGTACAGACCAGTTTTTTTTTTTTCAGGATTTTTTTTTTCTTTATTGAAGTGTAATTAACATATCATGACTTTACTCCATTTTAAGTGTACAATTAAATGGTTATTAGTAAACAGACCAGTTTTTTTAAAAAAGAAAAGAAAAAATCCAGCTGAAATTTTTATTTTCATTGCATTGAATTTATACATTACTTTGGAAAGAATTTAAATGTTTTCTGGTATATTCTTTACACATTATTGTGATGATAGCTGACTATTGCACTTGCTGAAGCCTCTTATTGGGTCCAATTGTTTGTTGATGGTGTCAATTTCCTGTATAGATGTTCATGTTTTATCTCTTCCTTCTAATGCTGACATGCTTAGACCTTAATGCCTTTTTCTGTCTTGTACAGTTTGGCCAGTATACTCAGGATGGCTTTAAATAGCAGCAATCATAACAGTATGACAGAAACTTCTAATTGACCCCTGATAGCAACTCTCCCCTTTTCTCTACACCAGGCATCAGCAAATATTTTTTATAAATGGCCAGGTAGCAAATATTTCAGGCTTCCTATGCCATACAGTCTTTATCATAAGTACTCAATGCTTCTGTTGCAGTCATAAACAATACTGCCTTCATGCTGCAACAAATGAGCGTGGCTGTGTCCCAGTAAAACTTTACTTACAAAAACACACGAGGGCCAAAGTTTGCTGACTCCTGCTCTACAGTAATAGACTCCCCTGGTTTTTAGCTGACATTTGGCCTCATGGAATTTGCAGCTAACTGTGGCCCTCACTAAGACTGGTCAAAGAGATGAGAGCTCAAGTGGTGAATACACCTCACAGAAGTGTCCTCACCAACAGAGAGAATGTGCCATTCTCCTTCTCTTTTCTACTTTCTCTTGTCTGGAATGTGTCGTGACAGCAGCAGGGCAGACGCCTTGGAACGTTTGATAGAAATCTAAGTTGAGAATAGCAGAGCCACAAGACAGAAGCAGCCTAATTCCTGAAAGATTTTATTATAAATAGGAGTTGAACTTTCGCCAAGTGTTTTTTCTGCCTTAGGTAATTTTTTTTCTTTTGTATTCCCTTAGTCTATTCTTCTGTACTTCCTAAATCTATTACGCTAATAGATTTTTCTGATATTAAACCAACTTTGAATTCTTGCCCTGTGTACTACTTGAACATGTTATCCTCTTTAATACGCTATTTGATTTGATGAGCTAGTATTTGATATAAGAATTTTACATTTCTGGTCATTATAATGAAGATCCTCCATTTGAAATTTGTTAAAGCTCACCTAATAGCCCAGTATTTGCTCAATTTGTTTGAGAATGTCTCAATGTACTTGAAAAGAATGAGTATTCTGAATTTGATAAGTTTAGTGTATGAAATATGTCCATTAGGTCGTAATAGTTTAATCTGGGGTTCAAAACATCTGTATCCTCATTGATTTTTTTAATCTACCTGATCTATCAATTACTGAGATGTTTTACAATCTCTTGTGAATATAGATGTGTCTATTTTTTCTTGTACTTCTAAAATTTTTGTTTCATTTATTTTGTGGCTATGTTACTCAGTGCATATACATATTTAATACTGGTGTGTCTTCCTGTTGAACCTTTTATTATTATGAAGTGACTCTCTTTATCTCTAATAATACTTTTTGATATAAAGTGTACTTTGTATGATAATTATTTGGTTAGAATTTGCCCAATACATCTTTTTCATACTTTTGTTTTCAATCTCTGTGTCTGATATGTCTCTTGGCCTTATAGTTGGATTTTATTTTTTATTCTGCCTAGAAGTTTTATCTTTTAATAAGCTAATTTAGTCTTTTGTATCTAATAAAATCAGCAACATACATGGATTCTTTTTTTTTTTTTTGAGACAGAGTCTCACTCTGTTGCCAGGGCTAGAGTGCCGTGGTGTCAGCCTAGCTCACAGCAACCTCAAACTTCTGGGCTCAAGCAATCCTCCTGCCTCAGTCTCCCAAGTAGCTGGGACTACAGGCATGCGCCACCATGCCTGGCTAATTTTTTTCTATATATTTTTATTTGTCCAGCTAATTTCTTTCTATTTTTAGTAAAGACAGGGTCTTGCTCTTGCTCAGGCTGGTCTCGAACTCCTGAGCTCAAAAGATCGGCCCGCCTCAGCCTCCCAGAGTGCTAGGATTACAGGTGTGAGCCACTGCGCCCAGCCTTCAATCTTCCTTTTGATTAATATTTTTCCTTCATTTTTCATGTTTATAAGTTTGGAAGGTATAACTTCTGCTTCTAAGGGACCTAAAAATTACAACAATGGTAGGGAAAACATTGTCTTTGACATTTTAAATCTGGAGGTTATATAGTTACATCCTCTATGTATGTACTTATGTAATGTTTCTTCTTTTAGAGATATGTTTATCTCCTTTTTTTCTCCTTGATATTTATTTCATTCATCTTTTCCAAGAATCAAATTTTTCTTTTATTGATATCTACATTTTTATTTTCTAGTTCATTAATTTTTGCTTCTATTTTATAAATCCCTTCATTCTGTTTGGGTAGATTTAGTTTGTTATTCCTTTTCAAGTTTGTTCCGTTAAAACTTAGTTTATGGCCAGGCCGGGTGGCTCACACCTGTAATCCTAGCACTCTGGGAGGCTTAGGTGGGCCAATCATGTGAGTTCAGGAGTTTGAGACCAGCCTGAGCAAGAGTGAGACTCCGTCTCTTCTAAAAAACTAGAAAGAAATTAGCTGGGCAACTAAAAATATATATAGAAAAAATGAGCCAGGAATGGTGGCGCATGCCTGTAGTCCCAGCTACTTGGGAGGCTGAGGCAGTAGGATTGCTTGAGCCCACAAGTTTGAGGTTACTGTGAGCTAGACTGATGCCACGGCACTCTAGCCCCAGCAACAGAGTGAGACCCTGTCTCAAAAAAAAAAAAAAACTTAGTTTATTTCAAGTCAGCCTTTCGTGTTTTTTAATAAATATGCTTATTGCTATATACATTTCCTCCTAAGAACTGCTTTAGACCATGGTTTCAATATGTAGTGTTTTCATTGTTCATTTCTAAATCATTTAACTTTTTCATTTTGATTTGGTTTTTGTTTTTTTGAGAGGTTTTTTGGTTATTATTTATTTGTTTGTTTTTTAAACAGGGTCTCCTGTTGCCGAGGCACTGGAGTGAAGTGGCATCATGATAGCTCACTGCAGCCTCCAACTCCTAGACTCAAGCAATCCTCTTGCCTGAGCCTCCCAAAGAGCTAGGATTACACACGTGAGCCACTGTGCCTGGCCGTTACCTACTGTTTATACTCAAAATTATTTAGAAAGAGGGTGAGAAAATTATATGCTGATAGATCTTTTTTTGGCTGTACTTTCTTTCATCTCCATTTCTAGCTTTATTTTATTGTGGTCAAAGCATTTCTCCTTTTTGGAATTAGTTGAGGTCTTATTTATGGGCAAATACCTCATCAATTTTTGTTCATAATTCCATAAATGTCTGCATTGGCTGAATGGGTTTGTCTTAACTCTCATCCTCTGTTATCGATTCTATTAATTTTGGTGCTTGTGCTCCGTGGTACTGGTTTTCCTCATATGTTTGGTGACTCTTGGTTATGTATTCATTGTATCTGTTACCTGTGAATGCTGCTTCTATTTGCTGTCATGAAGACAACAGACACCAATGAGTTTCATTCAAACTTTTTGAAGCCCTCAACAAATTTAGGTGGTTCTGTTCCTAGGGGTATAGCTGCAAGTAGGATGGTCTCCAGTAACAGCTGAGACACATAGAACAAAAAAATTTGCCCAAACGCACACATTTGTAAATAACAAAGTTCAACTCCTACCCCAGGCCCTCTGGCCCGGAGCCCACAGAGTTCTCTCCACACCACAGTGCCTGCCCAAGCCAACTCCCACAGGGTTCCTAATCCTCAATAACCAGACAACTCACAGAATGTTTCGGTATATTTCTCTTCTTTTCACTCTTAAAAAAACGTTGGCAATAACTGGCAAACTGCAGAAAGTGACCAGGGTTTCAATCTCCCCACCCGTCCAAATGTCACCCCACTTTCCTCAGACACCATGCTTTCCCCTTCCCTTAAAACCCTGGACGAAAATCCCCGAGAAGGCAGAGGAGGCCCGCAGATGGAAGGATTGCTTGGCAGGTGAAGGCTCTGGGGAAATAAATTAGGGGAGAGGCGGCTCTCGGCTGGCCTTGCCCAGCTGGGTCTCGCAGACCCAGCGGTAGGGCCTCTGGCAGACGTCGTCGTTCCAGCGGCCGTCCTCGGTGAAGTGGGCACAGTCCTCGCCTCCCCCCAGCCCGTGCCCGTACCAGTCGTCCGGCTGCTCCGGCCTCCAGTTCCTGTAGACAGGAGACAGCTGTGGGCCGGAAGGTGGCGCGCCCAGGCGGAGGGAGCCGCGCTGCGGGAGGACGCGCGCACTCACTTGAAGCCTGTCTCGTAGTCCGTCCCGTCCACCCACTTCCAGGGCCCATTTTGGTCGGAGAGGCCCATCCAGGTGTTCACAGGGCCTATGTGGTGCTGGACGAATCTCTGGGGAGAGAGGAGGATGGTGGTGGCCGCTCCCTTAGACCATCCAGCTTTCCAGACGAGCCCTCTGGGACCTCACCTGCTCCTCCCAGGACGTGACCACCACGAGGTAGGCGCTCTCCAGCTGGCAGTACTTCTCCGCCTCGTGCCAGGACTTCCCAGAGCGAGAGAACCAGTAGCAGCTGCCTTCGTGCTCCACCCAGTTGACGGGGCAGCAGGCCCTTTCCGAGTCTAAGGTGGGGGGAAGGCGGTGAGGGGCTGGGGCGCTGCGGGGTGGGTGAAGGGGGCTGAGCAGGACAGCGGGCCGTCCTCACCGTTGCCCTGGAGGGCCGCCATCTGACAGCTCAGGCTTCGCAGGTCAGACACAAACTGCTTCACGTGGAGAAGCAAGCTGGAGTGATCTGAGGGGACAGAGGAGGGGGGAATGAGGTCACCCTGAACAGTAGGGGGAGGGGATCTGTCACCTTCATGCTGGGAGCAAGCTGGGACCTGAAGATCACTTGCAGATGCCCCTGCCGCAAGAAGCATTGGTTTGGCCTGAGACCCCCATGCTCTCCTCTCTGTCTCTCACCTTCACTCAAGTCCTGCTGCTGTTTCTCCAGCTGGGACTCCAGCGACTTCATCTTTCTTCCCACACTGCCTCCTAGGGGAGAAACTTGCTCAGCGTCGCGACGTCCCTGCCATCCCACTGCCCCCAGCCCAGCCTCGGCTCCCCTCACCCTGCGTGCTCAGGCCCTTGACCTCGGCCTCCACGCTCACTGTGAAGTTGCTGAATGTCTCTTTCAGGGCCCGCAGCTCCTCCTGCAGCTGGGAGTCTGGACAGGAGAGGGCATGGGTAGGACAAAATGAGGGGGCTGTGTCCCCCACCACACCCCCAATATGGCTCCCTTTCCTGCCCATCCCTGGGGCACCCACTTTGGGATCCGATCACACAGACAACCACCAGCAGCAGGAGGCTAAGGCCCAGGGACAGCAGCACGAGGCGGGGTCCAGAGCACAGACGCTGCAGGAGGGGTCGGGGAGGAGGTGGTCCTGCAAGAGAAGGTGTCGGGAGCTTGGGACAGGGTGGGGGTGGGGGGGAAGAGCCTGGTCCCACTCCGGGGGTCCTAGGAGGGGCGCAAGCTAATGCACCCCTCTAGTAGACTAGGAAGAACCATATAGATTAAGAAATTTGGTGGCTGGGTGTGGTGGCTCACACCTGTGATCTAGCACTGTGGGAGGCCAAGGCGGAAGGACTACTTGAGCTCAGGAGTTCTGAGACCAGCCTGAGCAAGAACGAGACCCCGTCTCTACCAAAGATAGAAAAATTAGCCATGTGTGGTGGTGGCACATGCCTGTAGTCCCAGCTACTCAGAAGGCTGAGGCAGGAGGATCGCTCAAGCCCAGGAGTTTGAGGTTGTTGTGAGCTACGATGATGCCACTGCACTCCAGCCTGGGTGACAGAGTGAAACTCTGTCTCAAAATAAAGAAAAGGAAAAAGAAATTTTGGCAGTAGGAGACCCTGCAGGGCCAGAGGCAACTAGGGATAGGGAGAGGGGAGGGGTGGAAATCTTTGACCCTCCCCAGCCGTATAGAGGCTCTGAGCCTTTGCTGACACCTAATGGCATGACTGCATCACCGCAGCCAACAAACCTCAGAGCTCCTCCGACCCCACTTGAATCTAACCCATGGAGTGGCTGCTGCCTGGGGAGTCACTGCTTCCCCCAGGGTAGAGAAGGGAAGGTTTCTCTCTCTCTGTGAATCTCGCCCATTGTTGGCTGCGTGCAGGAGGAGAAAGTTGAATAGCCAGATTTCAGGCCCCTCAAGTCACTGCCACTCAAGGAGAAGAGATACTCTAGCCCTGTCCCCTGGGAGCTGGAAGGGGGGAACCTCCCCTCCTCTCACCCCTCCCCTCACCCCTCCCCTATGGCCTCTTCCCCCATCAAAGCACAATGCCCAGCCAGCCCAGCCCCCAAGAACTTCTTCCTTGCTCAGCCTAAACCAGGTCCGTAACCTTTTTGGCACCAGGGACTGGTTTCATGGAAGGCAATTATTCCATGGTGGGGGAAGGGAGGTGGTTTCAGGATGATTCAAGTGTATTACATTTATTGTGCAGTCAAACTTCTCTGCTAATGATGATCTGTATTTGCAGCTGCTCCCCAGCGCTAGCATCACCACCTCAGCTCCACCTCAGATCATCAGGCATTAGATTCTCATAAGGAGTGTGCAACCTAGGTCCCTCATATGTGCAGTTTACAGCAGTGTTCACGATCCTATGGGACTCTAATGCCACCACTGATCTGACCGGAGGTGGAGCT
>CAUYRT010078156.1:0-46610 GCA_963574885.1 Lepilemur ruficaudatus
ACATGCAACACTTGATTAAACATTTAAGTTCTGGTGTGCTTCTTATAACATGTCTCATAATTTTGTAGTCACCCCTTATGACCTAATGTACATTAAGTACTGGTTTTTAACTGTTTTCTGGTTTTGCATTCAAACTACCACACTTGGTATTTGCCTTGAATGATCCTGTATAGAAAATTAGAAATAAATTAATATAGAATACCATACACATTTATCAATAATATAAAATAAACTTATGAAAAAAAATTAAAAGAATCTTTGTAGATCTCTACAATGACTTCCATAAAGAATTGATCAGGTCAATGAAGTGTCTTCAGGCACATGAGATAACAGCAATAACAGCTGAGGTTTACAAGCATTTGTTATGTACCACGCACTATCTAAGTCACACGTTAATTAATTTAATCCTCACAACCACTCTTCAAGGAAGGCAATATTATCTCATTGAATGGATGAGAAAACTGAGGCCTCACAGCTGGGAAGTGGAGAGGCTGGACTTCAACACAAGAGGTCAGTCTAAGTCGGCTGCCTTCTTAGGAAGCTTGGTTATCCACAAAATCGTATCTGATTTTCACAGCAGCTCCCCGAAGTCATAACTTTTACCCCAGGTGAGGAACAGAGGCTCCATGAGGGAGGTTACATGATAAACCGGTGGTCACCCCACTAATGAAACAGCACCCCGTCCTCAGCTCTGGCATCCTCCTGCCCCACCAGGCTTTTCCGCATGGCTCTCTCCACCAGCAGCTTACCAGATGGTGCACTTATTTATTCAGTTTAGGTTTATCTCAGCCATACAAGCATTTACGCTCTTTGGTGCAGAGATTCATGCACACAAAGCAGTGCCTGGCTCATGGTAGGCACTCAAGAAATAACTGAGTGGGAAAAAGAGAAAGAATGCATGTATGATGGGGAGAGGACAAAGAGAGAGCGGGTGGCAGTCAGGGCACACGGCTGCTTCGTCTGAGTCTCTCCGGACTTCAGTCCGCCCCTCACCCTCCTTCCTCCTCAGTGGCCATAAACGTCTCCCAGGGCCTCTCTCCATGGCCAGCCCTCTCCTCCTCTCCACTCCTGCAGGTGCACAGGATGGGCTGTGGCTCCTCCCAGGGATCCCACAGGAGAATGGCCACATCTGGGGCAGCTGAGTTGGCCATCGCTTGCTGCATGTCGGGGCAGTTCTCCCCAATTTGCCACCCTTAAGAAATGGGGTTCATGGCTCCAAGAAGGGGGGCTTACAGATATAAGGATGCCACCAACACACAGTCAGAACCCATCAGGGGACAGCAATACCCACCTTTGGGGCATCCTGGGGCAGTGGGCAGGGCTCACTGCCCTGTCTGATAAGCCTCAGCGTGAATTCTGGCACTGCACCTCTTAGCTGTGTGATTATGAGCAAATTGTCCAACCTCTCTGAGTCTGAGTTTCCTCATCTATGAAATGGGTCTAATACTCACCTAACAGACTAAGTGTGATATGTCTATCGCCATAATCATGCCAAGCACAGTCTCGCACCCCCGCCATCCTCGTGAGGCCCTAGGATGTTGCTGCCATGTTCTATTGACTAAAGACTGTGGCCCTCAGTCTCTTCTTGTCCTGGGCCCTCAATTCCCTGACTCTCAGGGAGAAGACCAGTTCTGGTCCTTCTCTGTGGATGCTTCCTCTTTCCCCACAGCCTCAGACATGCAAAATCACATGTGGTTAGTTGGAGAGGAACTTCCTCAGCTTGACTTCCGAATAAAATGCCACCATGCCATTCAATGACAAATCTCTATGGCACCAACAATGCTCTTGCCCCTTTCTCTACATTCCCCTCCCCCGACCAGAGTGGTCATGACTGAAGGGGCATCAGTGCCACTTCTCTCTTTGGTTACATCAAATCCTGTCCATGCACAAAATTTCAAACAATGGGTTTCTTGTCAAAAGCAGAAGTCCCCAAGTCTTTGAGGAACAGAGAATAGAGGTCCCTGGGCATAGGGTAAGGGTAGTAAATGGAAGAAAAAGCAGAAGGTGCAGAAGGAAACAACAGGACAGCTGACCACTGTTTACTAAGCTCCTCCTCAAGGCCAGGCACTGCACCAGGCACCAGCGATATAGAAATGAACAAGACGTGGTGCCTTGTCCTCCTAAAGAGACGTCTGGTGAGGGGGAGAGGCAGGAAACAAAGATGGCCCTTGCAAGAGTCTCTTGGAGAGTTAAGAGAACAAAGACAACCAAGCCCAGACCCCAAGCCCAGCAGCGGGAAGGTGGGGAGGCGCCAGCCCGAGAGAGTGCGTTCTCTTTGACTGGGAGCAGATGTTGTTGGGGAGCACTGCTTTGCTGTTCTGTGACCCAAGACTAGAAAACTTCAGACAGGGAATCAGCTGAGACAGTTTGAAAGGGACAGGGAACTCAGGTAAGGCCCAGAGACAGAAGATGAATCATTTGTCCCTGCAAAGTTGATGTCGGGTCCCTGGGAGAACTTGAAGGGGACCGGGCTCTCCCACCAGAGCAGGCTGCAGGGCCGTGGAGGAAGAACAAGAGCTTTAGGATGAGACAGATCTAGGCATCGACTTCAGCCACACCTGGGATCAGCCCGTCGGAGACACAGGGGAGCTGAGGGCATGGGCTCGAGGACCAGACCCCCAGGGTTCCCATCCAGGCTCCACCAGTTATTAGCTGGCTGAACTTAGGCAAGTGACTTAACCTCAGACTCAGTTTCCCCATTTGTAAAGAATTGCAGGTGGCAATTATGGCATCATCCTCCTGGAACTGTTAGAGGATTAAACGCAAGCCTCTGATAATCTATGCAGCACAGTAAGTGCCTGATCAAAGGTAAGTTCTGAGTATTGTTTAGCTCTTATTATGGGCTAGAGGACTGTGGGCTCTCTGAGTTTACTCCTCTGTCATATGCAGGATTAGACAAGATCACACGTGTGATAGTTCCTCAGTAATGAGGGTCCCTCTCCCTCACCCTTTGTGGCGTTCTTGAATCCCTGGAAACAGAGGCAGGTTTTGGAACAGGCCATGCGGGTTACATGAGTATTCGGGACCTAGGGTCCTTCATGTTTTAACAAGAATGTTGGGCTTCATGGGAGCTGCAGGGCCATCTGAAGTACAGAATGTGGGGACCAGCCCTAGCGTGGCTGTGCTGTAGGATTCGGGGGTGCTTTGGAGAAGAGTTTCAGCTTTGGTGTCACAAAACCACTTTGCCTTTTCTTTCCCAGAAACCCCCCAGGTGGGGAAGCCAAGGCACAAAGTCCTAAAGGCCGAGGAGAGACTGATTTAAGCTCGTGCTTCTCCGAAGAGAGAGAAAGAAAGCTGACATGCACGCACTCACTCGACTGAGCCGCCAAACGGATGGCGTCCTCGCTCCCACGCAGAAACTTCTCTGAGAAAGCCTCCCGGGCTGGGGAGCGCAGAGGAAGGCCCAGCTCCTCACTGGTCAGCCAGATCCCCTTGGCCACTAGGAAACTCTCTCCCAGAGGGAACCAAGAGCTGTTGGAAGCTGAGACAATCTCTTCCGTTTCCTTAATGAACCGCAGTACACGAAGCCTCTCTTCCTCACAGGAGCCAGGACCTAGGGAAGTAGAAATATCACAGATGGACTCATTCACCATATATAGCTCCCTCTGACCTCCCTGAAGCACATGCACATACATGTGCACACATACACATACAACACACATGCACATGTACATACAAGACACAAACATATACACACACATACACACATACCAAACACATACACACACCACACACATAGACACACCACACACATAGACATATACCACACACATACACTGCACACACATACACACACCACACATACACACATCACATATATACACAGACTGCACACACCACACACATACACGCACACCACACATATATACACATACACATACACGCACACCACACATACAGCCACACCATCCACATATACACACATTTCTGCCTCAGTTGTTTTCTTCACACCAGCGAATGTTCCGTTTTGCCTCCACGATTTCATTCACTCAACATTTATGGAGGGCCTACTACGTAAGAAGATTAGTAAGAGCTAATGTTCACTCCATGCCAGGCATCCTACTAAGCACAGTTACACAGACAATCTAATTTAATTATACAACAGCCCAATAAAATATCCCTATTTCCATGTTACAGATAAGCAACTGAGGCATGGAGAAGTCACATAACTCAAGCTCCCAGACAGCAAGTAGCAGATTCAGCATTCTAGTCCAGACAGCCTCACTCTGGAAACAGTGATCCTGACCAGCTGCCTCTAATGGAAGAATGGACAGATGACGGATGGACGGATGGATGGATGGATGGATGGATATCAAAAGTTGAAGAAAGGTGTTGTAGGTTACTAGAGAGTTATTCTGTGCATGACTCTCAAAGACCCCTGGGTACAACTATTTGGTCACTTACTAGCTGTGTGACCATGAATAATGTGCTTACCTTCTCCTAGCTTCTGGTCTGTGCAATGGGGAAAACTGGGATCTACTCCATGGGCTTTGCAATGATTCCCTGAGGTGCGCAACAGCACAGTGTCTGGCACGCTCTGTCCTTGTAACTGTTACTATTAGCAGAGGCCATCTCAGCCATATTCACTTCAACCAGCACATTGCGAATTCAGCAGTGGAGGTGTTCAGTGGATTCTTCTGAGAGCATGAGATCAACAGAAACCTTTGACTTCTGGAACTTGAAAACATTATTGTTTTCTTGTTCTAACGGATATTCCTGATCAAATAATCTTTTAGTCCCAGGGATTTGGAATTCCTGAAGCAAAAACTCACATTTAAAAACCTCTGCTTTTTCTCCATTTCTTCCTGAATAAAGTGAAAATCTTTAACTGGGCATCCAAGATCTTTAAAGATCTGGCCCCAATTTACCTTCCTCCTCTTTTCCTGTTAGTCCCTTCTAAATCCCCTCCCTTCCTGCTACAATAACCTTCTTCCTCACCCCACTCCTTGTACAGCTTCCCCGACTTGGCGCATGCTACTTCCTCTCTTGGAAAGGGCTGACCACATTACGTGGCTGGACAAACACCTCTCAAGACTCATCCCAGAAATCAGTGCTGAGCTAATCTTTATGCCAAACTTCAATAAGTTTGTAGCCCTATTCTCTGGACATCCTTTCTGTGAGCAGACTTCTGTGCTACCATTGCAGTGTATTATCTACCCCATAACACCTCTGTTTCCCCCACTGGTCTCTGAGCTTCTCAGAACAGACATCATTCTTTTCATGACTGTGTCACCATCATACAGCACAGTGCACACAGTAGGTGGTCCATAAACGTGTATTAAGTGAAGAAAGCTAAATCCCAAACAGGTCAGAGTCGGCAGTGTGGACTCATACTCCTAGAGGTCTGAGCCATCATCCCTGCGTGTGTGTAAGGAAGTTATCGGTCACTGCATTCTTCACTATCAGTTGCATTAATGCAGCTATCATGTATTAAGTACCTCCTATGTACCAGGCCTGGCACTTTACATCTATTAATTTTTATAAATCTCCCAACAGGCCTTTGAGGTAGTTATGTATTGTAACTCCAATTTTACAGATGAAACTAAGACTCGGGGGGTGGGGGGTTACCCTCCTTTGGGTCACACAGTGGTAAATGGCAGAACCAGGGTACTAGTGTTCTGTCCTCCAAGCCAGTCCTTATCAAGCTTGTGGGTGCATTAGATTCACCTGGGAATACTGAAGAAATACAGATTTTGATTCAGTAGGTAGGACCCAAGATCCTGAATCTTTATTAAGTTCCCAAGGTGATGCTGACGCTGTTAGACCCTACTTTGATTATCAAGGCTCTGAACCAATGATCATCAAAACCTTTCTATCACATACCCCTATCAATAAAAAAGCTTGAATATGTACCCCCAAGATAAGGGTATTTCTTTATAAAGCATATGCATGTTCTGCTCTAATAATATACCATGTGCAGTCTTCTCAGCTGTTTCAGCTGTTAACACTTAATTGCACAAACAAAAATAGAAATGTGAAAGGAAGTGATGAAATACTGACTACAGATGGAAGGTCTAATATTTTTTCCCTAATGGATGATCTTGTACACCTGGCCGTCTACTCTACACAGCCTCTTGTTACTCAATGAAAAAGCCAATTACTCTAAGTCTAGTTCTAATGATCTACCCAGCAGTCAGACCAAGGTATATAGGGCTAGTCACTAAAGTTGCTAGGTACTTCTGGTTTCAGCAACTCAGGCCCCTAAATTTTCATACAAAGAGGACAAAATTCAATCTCAGAACATCAAAAATTATAGGAATGTCCCCATGTAGGAGACCTGATCATTGGTATGGAGAATGATTGTATAGGTCTCACAAAAATAAATAAGACTTCTTATGTAAGAGTCAGACAAACATCAGTGTGTTCACTTTAAGGATTCTTTTGCTAGAACTTGGCATTTTAATGGACAATTCTAGTAGTATTATCTCCAGGCTGTTCCAAATGCCAATGGTAGTACTGTTCTCATCACATGGTTCTTTCATCCAACATCCTAAAAATCCAGTTGCTGCTAAAGCCTAAAATTTGTCTAACGTTAAAACAGCCTTATGAATTTTAACATATCCAGAAAGGTTCAAGACAATGTTGAACATTGCAAGGAACAAATTGAGAGATTTCACTGAACTTGAACAGCTATTATATTGCCTATAATACTAGCAACTACTAGTTAGAGAGATTCTGATTTGATAATAACAGTGTTGAATATGTCTGGTTTTTCTTTCAAATTGCTGGCATGGCTATATGGGAATAAGGAATTTTAAGTGAAGACACAGAGTCAGTTTCATTCTATTTATGCCTCCTACACCACAACTTTTGTATACGTCTACCTGCCACAAAGCTGAACTCAGAGACCTCCGTGAGCAGGTCTCCAATTAGTCCCTTCATCAAATCCCTCCAAGTCAATTAAAGTCACTTTAGGTGACAGACTCCTGGAGTCCTGAGCACCTAGTAGTGTTTTGTGAAAATAGTAGGGTCACCATGATCCTTGTCGATTAATCAAATGGTACATCTAACTGATGAGAGATTACTAAACATTTGCCATAGGAGAACAGGGGCCAGATCATTTTCACTTTTATAGCCTTCATTGACTCTAAGAGAGTGTTTTGCACAAAGAAGACATCCAGTAAAAATCTAAAGCATTTATTTAAATAATTAATTGTATGAAAATTTTAAAATATGCTATATCAACCTTGCCAACGCCTGCTATGTAGATACAGGGAAGTTACTTCCCATTCATGAGCCTTGGTTTTCTCTGCCATGCATTGAAGGGGTGTGTACCTGGCCATATCTAAACTCCATTCTAGCTTTGACATTCAATACCCTCCCATTAAACACCCTTTAAAAGTAAAAAAAAAAAGTAAATTCATCTCTTCACATCTACTCACATGCTGGGAGCTTGTTTGGCTCAACCCGTGTTCCTTCCAGCTCTTGACCGGCCTCATCCACACACCAGCAGTTCCGCAGGTCGAAGTGTGCCAAGGGAGAGCTGAAGTCCGAGTAGGGCCCTGGGTACCGGCTCAGTTGGCCATTCAGGATCTGCCAGAAGATATAGGGCTCCAGGAGGATGTTCTTCCCAGGCTGAGTTAGGTTCCCTTCCAACACCTCCAGTGGGACATCTTGGAAAGAAGGGTATTGTGTCAGCACTGGGAAGATGCCTTGCTGGCCAGCCTCGTACAGACTTTGAATAAAGAAATGAAAGTTTCCAGAAGCTGTTTCTCTATAGCTCATGATCTTCAATAGCAGCTCAGCAGGGGTCAGCTCCGGGCCATCATTCTGAGTCCCCCATCGTTGGTACCACTCGAAGACCTGCTCAGGGGGCCCGTCACATTGCACGCGTCTCCACTGCCCATTGGCACTGCACTGGGGGATGTAGGTGGTGGAGAGGGCAGGTGGCACACTGACATTGGAGAGCAGGGCTGACACCGTCCTGAGGAAAGCTTGCTCAGCCTGCAACTGACAGGGTGTGGGGCCTGGAAGGAACAATGAACAGGGGTTTCAGTTTAAGAAATTTAATAAGGGGGACAAACCAAGATGAAACTACTTAACTCTTCCAACTCCATCAAAAACCTTATATGGCCATAGAAATCCCATTAACCTTAAATTTGTAAATGTCATCTAGACAGAGAACACCCCATGACTAAATCAGCACCATTGAGACCGGCTATTGATCAGCACCGCAGCAATGTATGTGGCAGTTCTTTAAGGCCAAACAAATCTTCATATTCACTCATTAGAATGGTTAACATTATCCAGGTGATCCTGGATAATTTTTACTTTCAGCAATTAATTTTGCCATTAACTGAAGTTTAGATTTTAGCCACAAGTGGATTCTTGCTACTGCAATGCTTTGGAGCAGGGCCTAAAGAGAGACACTCACATTGTTTGGGTTCGCCAGGTATACTTCGAGTTCCGGGAATGGCCTGACCCTCAGTGTCAACACAATAGCAATCTGAGTTCAAGCACTGGACAGGGAGGAAGTGTCCCTCACTGGTACAAGCAGGGACAAACAAGCTGGACCCAGCAGGCTGGCTACCCATGAGGCTTTGCATGCGAGCCCTTTGCTTTTCACACTCTGTGGGGCACCTCGGTCGTCCTCCTCTGACTCTTGAGCCAGGAAGTTCTTTGCCCCGGGAATCCACACACCAGCACTCTCCAAGGAAGCATTGGACATCCTCGTAGCTTCCTTCCATCGTGCATGACGGGACAAATAACCTTCCAGGTGTCTGCTCACAGGTCTGGGAGCTAAGCACCATGTCCATCACATCACCTAAATCCTTTGCTACCTCTTCTGGCACAGACACAGCACGCCTCAAGAACAGAAGGAATTCTGGAAGCTCCAGAAGAGAAACAAGGAATTTTAGGGCATTTTGGTTCTCTTGTAAGTTCACTTCAAAGCCAAAGCTGCCCACAATTGGCTTATTTGTAGTAACACCCTTCTTAGAGGCTTCTGGGCTTTCCGTGGAAGAATTTGAATCCAATCCCACAGAAAGCAGCTGGGCTGGTTCTTCTAGTCTCCCTCTGTTTTGGAAGCCTGAGAGACCAAGTTGCCGGAAAAACTGACTGAAGTTAAATGTGCCTCTTGTGCCAAGGGCTCCAGACATGTTAAACTGGCCAACATTCTCCAAAAATCTCCCTGCAAAGAGGTTTTGCTGGAGTTTCTTTGGGTTGGTAGTAAACTGAAGGGCAAGTTGAACCAGCTCTCGGGAGGGGAAAAGTACTCGCATAGCTTCTTTGAGGAGACTTTCTGAGGCAGAAAACTGTGGACCCTGTCCTTCCACCATTGGGCGGAGAAGCCCAGAGTTGACAAAAAGCTCCTTGACTGTCAATGGGCAGGATGTGGCAGACCTGGCTCCTCTCTGAGAGCCTGGTCCTTCCTGGGAAGAGAACAGGTCATGCTGGCTGAAGTAGCCTGAGGTCCCAAAGTAGAGTCTGGACAAGGCCTGTCGCCTTTCAGAGGCACAAGATTGGTCTTCAGCTGCAGGAAACAAAATGAAACAGGAAAAGTGACATTAACATCATAAGCAGTCCTGAGACAACCCCTGGGATCTTTCCAGTGGTAAGATGCTAAATCAATTCAATCAAGGACAATCAATTACACTGGCGACTAATTCCTTCTCTGCATCCTTTTATTTTTTCCTTTCCCTCAAAGCTGCCTTGTGGGGCCATATTTAGGGGTTCAGGATAAGAACTGTACCTTAGATGCTAAGGTACAGGGGCCATATTAGGGGCCTTCAGGATAAGAACTGTACCTTAGATGCTATGGGTGTTTCCCATAGTAAGAAATATTTTCCTCTATTATAATATAATATTCCCTATAACATAATACATAGTGCCCAGCAAACACATTAAGCACATTCTTCTGGGCTTCTTACCTTTCCTCGAAATTACTAATTAAACAGTGATCAACTGAGTGAACTTCATGCATGGTCAGGTCATTCTATGTAAACAGCCTAGGTTGACCATAATCACATTAAAGAAAAAAATATATAAAATTCGAATGCCAAGTGAGGGTCTCAGTCACATAGGTAGAAGTAATTAAGCTGCTTTTTTTCTCCATAAAATCACAAATCTTAGAGGACCTTTTAAACCACTCAACCCACCCCCAACTTTTAAAATAATTTTTTCCTCTTGATGCACATGGATGCCAAAGAAGAAGTCAGCCAATTTCCTTCTGTAACCAGGCAACAGAGAAAGAACTGGAAAATGTGGTGAGAAGGTGGGGGGGGTGGAGGAAGACTGGCAACATAACACATCCCCCCCTCCCAAGGCCATGGCTCCTCTAATGTGTATTACAGGAAGGTATGGAAGGAATAAAGTTGACCGCTTATTCTCTTTCCAAATTCGTAGCTTATCCTTTCCATCCATTTGTTATGCGGTGTTACCAAGGCAAAGAAATTCAGATATCATTTCCATGTGGCATTTGTTTCCACAGAAAGAGGACTGACATGCCAGAGAGAAAAAGTAAAAATATACGATCCATCCATGCATTTGATAGAGCTATTCATTGTTTTTCATCTGGAAAGCCATAGTGCTTCATTTCCACCTCGAAGTTAAGGGGCACAAATTCTCTAGGTTTTGCTAGAACTGAAATGTGATTTTAAGTATTAATACCTTCAAGGCAGGACCTCCAAATTTTCATTTTCAACATTCTCACACTCAGCAGATAGAACACTACCAAACACCACATAGAATATTTAAAATGTTTAAATAAATTTAAATTTTTTAAAATAAATTTAAATTTAAAATATTTAAAATGTTAGGTTGGAGAAATAGAGTGCCTTAACCAGAATTATTGAGTGAATATTAATACATATCTATTTTGAAGCTGTAAAAAAGCTCTGTATTCTTCTTCACTGTTGCAAACTTTTCTGAGTCTACACAGCTTACCCAAGTCAGAAGCCTGTGAGTGCTCCTGGGTTCTTGTCCCTCCCTCATCCCTGACATCCCTCAAACTCCCATTTGGAAGATCCAATGGGGTCTTGCTGGAATGCCTAGTGATGGTTCTCACTATCTGCCTCTGCTTTTGCTTTAGGATTGGTCCCCATATTGTGTTGAACAGTGTCCTCCCAAAATTCATGTTCTTCCCAGAACCACAGAATGTAACCTTATTTGGCAAAAGAGTAGTTAAGATGAGGTCGTACTGGGTTAGGTGGGTACTTAATCCAACGTGACTGCTCTTCTTTTAAGAAGAGGAGAGGAGACACAGCGACAGGTGCAAAGGGAAGACAGCCATTGTTGATGGAGGCTAAGGCTAGAGTGATGTTGCCACAAGCCAAAGAATGCCACTGGTTGCTGGCATCCACCATGAGCTGGAAAGAGGCAGGAAAGGATCCTCCCCCAGACCCTGCAGAGAGAGTGTGGCCCTGCTGACACCTTGATTTTGGACTTCCAGCCTCCAGAACAGTGAGACAGTAGATTCCTATTGTTCTAAGCTACCCAGTTTGTGGTGAAGTATTGCAACAGCCCTAGAAAACTAATATAGACCCCATCATCTTGGTTCAGAACATTGCAATGACCTTCTAATTAGTCCCATTGCCTCCAATCTAATGTTCCCTTTGGCCCCTCTTCCAGAATTTCTTTGTCGTACACACAAAAACTATCATAACACTCTCCAGCTTAAACCTCTCAATGTCTTCACTCTGGGATGAAGACCTCACACCTTTGTTATGACAAGAAAGACATCACCAATGTACTATTGCCTTTCCCACAAAATTTTTTTCTCTATCCTTCTTGCAGATTCAATGATCATTAGCCTATCAATGCCTATTATTCCTGTTGTTATAATTATGCTTCTCCTGATTTCTCTATAGAAAACACCTTCCCTTACTTTCCTTCTTCAGAAAACATCTTCACTGTAGAAAACTCTGATCAAGTGTCACGTCTTCCATGAAGGCTCCCCAAATGCCCCCTGCTCCCACATCCTGCAAGATAGAATGGACCACCCCCGCCCTGCAACTAGGCTCCTTTAGTCACCTGTACACACTTCTCTCACGGCACCTGGTAACTTAATTCTCTTCTCTTTTCATTCACCCAGGAGCCCCCAATACTCCTTGAGCTCCCTGAGAAAGCAACTACATCTGACACAAGGTAAGAAACATGCTGGAAGTTGATGATGACAAACTGGTTTTCAGTCACGTCGCACTTGAAGGGTCTCTGGAGCATAGTCAGTAGGCAGTTGAATTAATGAGGTGGAGAGAAGTTGGTCTAGGGGAACAGTTACAGGAGTATGACCTGAGAAGACAAAAGAGGAAGGCCCCTGAGAGGAAACCCACCGCAAGATGGCGGCTCCCCTTGCCGCTGAGTTCCCTGGATCTCTTTTCCCTGGGCGTCCACACACCAGCACGGCCCTTCCTTCTGGCACTGCACTGCTTGGTAGTTCCCATCTCGGCGGCAGCTTGGAACATGGGAGTGACCAAAGCTGGTTGCTGCAAACCGCTCCACTTCACATTTTGTGGGGCCTAGAAGAAATCCATGCAGGAAAGGAGAAGTGTGTACACAGTGCTTCACGTGTTTACAGCATGCACTGCTGTTTGCTGCTAAGATTTTTTTTTTTAATACCTGCACTCACTTTGATGGAACAGCTGAGGAGACGGTAGCCACTTTAAAACCCAAGTGGTTTCCCTCAGCAGAAACACACACATCTGTTGGCAGCTTGATACTTACATCGGAATCTGCCGGAGATGACTAATTGAACAGCTAGGAACCGTCTCTGCAGGATCCGGTACAGGGTCGTTTCGGTGAAGGTGGAAGCAAGGTCCAGGCCAGCAAAAACAGTGTCATAAATTTCATCCAGTAACAACTCCACACCTGAGCAAAGACAGCAAGCATTTCAGGGATGGCCTCATTTAGAAAGGAAGCCCTGACATTGCAGTGCAAACAGATATTAAGAGGGACAGAACCTTCACCAGCATCATTATGCATCAGGTCTGAACAATATTTTAATAGTTTCCAAAGTCAGGGTTGCTGTGTATGGTTGTACAGGTTGTTCACAGCACAAAGGAGCACTGCCTAGAGAACAAGAGATTGAAATCCATCCTGTGTTCCAAACACCAACCTCAGAGCTGCATCTGCCTGGGGGTGGGGGTGGGGTGCCTCTTTCCAGTAAACACAAAGGCATCATTTGGGCCAGCCGCATTCATCACCACAGATGAAAGTGTGCTAAGACTGTGTCCTCTTTAATACCCACAGTGGCCTGGCAGGGGAGCAGCAGTCATTACTAGTTCTACTTTACGAGCAATGATATTTAGGCTCTGGCACCTGATGAATTGCTCTCCCTCCCTTCAGCCTGCCTGCGGTGTGCTCACTCACCTGTCTCAGCCAGTTCCCGCCCTTGGCTGTCAGCACAGTGACAATACCCAGACACTTCAGGGAACCTTCTCCGGAAGGAGCTGAAGGTCACAAATGCATCTGGAAACCTGAGAGAGAATGAGATTTATGATCACCATTTCATAAAAGACAAGTCATCACTAGCTCTTCCTGTAGCAATAAATATGGCCAAGTCCACACCGAGGGAAAAGGAATGTCTGTTTTTTCATCTCCTGACAATTGCGCCATGCCTCCTTTGGTAAATGCATTTCTTTTCTAAATTGGTTTTACCTGGTTGGAACCAGGTCAGACCTTATGAAACAAAGCTGTGCTTAGCTGTCACCTACTAATTAGCTGTTTGCCTCACTTTATGGCATTTGACCAGTTTATTTCCATGCTTGTGTCTCACAGGGACAGGCAGAAAACAAGTCATGATCATTGCATTAACCGGTTCCTTTGCTGGAATATAACTCTAAAGACTAAAGGCCAAGTTTGCTTTGCAAACACATGATACATTGTAGGTGATCTCATTTTGGAAGATCAAATGACTTCAGGGCCCTTTATAACTTTTCAAGAACTGGTAAAGGAGCCAGATCCCACCATAGGAAATCAGTAAAAAGGAAATTTTCCAGTTCCATAGTTGAAAAAAACATAAATCAAGATGACATCACTAACAAAGGCTATCCCTCCCTTCCTGTAAATCGAGGAAAGATATTCCCTAATCAGGTCTGGCTTGGCAATTGCTATAAGGAGCTCATCAGCTGGGTTCCCCATCCTAGAAGTAACAGAAAGCCAAGGTATGAAGAGCCATGTTTTAGTTCTTCCCGTGTGTGATGATTTAGCAACCAGAGAGGAATGTTTCGTCTTTGTACAACACCGAGAGATGTGTTTTCATGCTCTATATAGCTGTACATGAGGTCCAAGCATAGTTATGCTTCTACCTATGTTTGAAATATATCCCCAAACAATAAGTTAGTGAAAATAGCAGTTCTCTGCACTGACAGGTCTATTGCTGTGTAATCTATTCTAGCAAAGTATTGAAAACAACCTTAATATCCAATGATGGAAAAATTAAGAAGTAAATTATAGTAAATCTCCTAAATGGAATAAAACGCTACAGTTGAGGATGATACTTCTAAACACTAGCCAAAAGGGAGCATGTATAACATTATATAAAAAGAGTAGACTGTAAAATGGAATGCATATGCTGCAATTACTACTATGTAAATAAGCAGGTGTTGGAAGACAATGGATGGCGCAGTAACCGCTCAGACCCTGAACATGTGGGTGCAATAAGTATTAGTTAATTTGAATAGAAATGAATATGCAAAACAAAATCTATGAAAGCACTATAGGATATGGATAAGGGTTTTTATTTTTCCGTGTTGTTGGTCTATTATTGTGTGTATGTGGGTTAAATAAAGAATGTTATAGTAAGGGAATTGCATAATAGAAATTAAAAACCCACTTTTAAGGTTCATTCACTGAAACCTGGGATAATTCAATTCTAAAAGTGCCAATAAGAGTATAATAATCACCTCTATTTATTGAGCACTACTTTGTAAAAAAATGTCCACAAAGTATTTAATAGACACTGACTCATTTAATCCACTTAATACTTCTAAAAAAAGGAGTGTTAGAGATTAAGAAGGTGAGGTATGTGGGCCAAACTATCTTCAACTTGTGGTGCGAACTCAGGTTCCAGCCCTGGTCTTACCTCCACAGAAACCTATCTCTGCCGTGGTGCTATTCAGTGTGTATTTGGCTATCCCCAGTTCCTGCCCTACACCCTGCAAGGGCTGTGACTCTGCTCCAACACTGTGCTCCATATGCCAAGCACTGAGATTTTCCTGGCATCTGATAGATGCTAATGACACAGGTGCTGGCCCGAGGTGGCTTCTGAACCCCATTCCAGTGTGAGGCACAAGAAGTTGAATTCATTCTAGTCCCATGCTCCTCCAGGTGAATGCAGAAGCCCACTTACGTCCTGGCCGAGGGCAGACATGAGCTCTAGGGTCTCTGAACCATCTTCATCCACCACATTATAGTCAGAGTCCCTGTCTTGTGGTTTCTGGCCTTATAAACTGCCCAGTACCTGGACCTACTTTTTGCATGGACCTCACTCTTGCTGTCCCCCTTCCTGCATATTGGAGATGGCCCTGGCTTCAGCTGGAGAGAGGATCCTCCCCACTCCTGGTAAGACCACCCTAAGGCCAGGTGCTGCCACCTAGACTCTTCAGGGCTGTTCCCTGTTGACCTCTGTGGCCAGAGCCCTGTGCTGCCATCTTTAATCCCTCCTTGCTGATTCTGTATGTCATGAGAAGAGCTAATTTGAGTGTCACTATTAATTACTACTCGTAAAAATAATAACAGGTGATATGTATTGAACGATCAGACACTACTCCCAATGCTTTCCATATTTTACCTCATTTAATTCTCATAACAACCCTTTAAAAGTCTCCATTTCACAAATGAGATTCTGAGTGGTGACATGATGGGGTCAAAATCACCCAGCCAAGCCCAGGAGCCAGGTATCCCAAATTCACTCCAGTGCTGTTTCGACAACACAGGGGGCTAAGAGGGTGAGACCACCACATCAATAGAGCCCAGTCCTTTGGGTGCCCTGCCCTGCAGTCAATAGTGAGTTCAAGCTCTAAATCTCCCCGATTTCCCGTGTCCCCACAATTCGATTTGATACAATCTGATTTTTGTGGCTAACTTCTGACACAACATCAATATCTATGAATTTTGGATTCTTCCTCCAGCATAACAATTAGCACTGTTATAATGCTTAGTTCTCACTTTCGCTGTTGCCTTTGGTGATTTACTCTCACCAGGGCACAGGGCTTCTGCCGTGCTGTCAATCTTCTCCGTATCGGATCCCTAGCCCACGTCAACCAAGGAAAGTGAAACCACTGAAACCGAACTGAGAGTCCTGAAGAAAGCAGGACAGTCCTGACTCCATCCTTATACTCGGGCCAGCTGGGTTTGGAACCTATCGTATGGCCAAAGAATGCTCCCAAAGGAGGTGGGTTTCAGTGCGATTCTAAAGCCGAGAACGGCAATTTGACCAGGAGCAAATGGAGAAGTGGATAACGTATCTAGCAGGGTGGTTAACGTGCCTCCAACTTTAAGGTGGGCAACAGGGAAAGCTGAGAGATTCGTAGCCACGGAGGGAGGTACGAGTCTGGTAGAAAATGCCAAGACCCAAGATCTCAGTCACTGAAACACAGTACGTGAAAATACGGTGCCCATCGCTTCTCACAGGCTCCAGCCTTAAGAAACTGATGCTCTTGTTGGCAGCAGGAAATTGTCACGGCATGTAGGCCCCTCTGGCACATGGCATTATCCCCTTTATGAGGACCAGAGGAACAAAGTCTCCTTCATCCTCAATAGAAGAAAAAGTTGTGTTCCCCTAAGAAACCAGCTTGTTTCTATCTGGTAGAAACCAAATAACTTAGACTATTTCTCTTTTCCCTGGTCACATAGGGAGCTCAGAGACAAACACGCAGCCCCGCCCATCTGTTATAACTTCATAGAATGGTTGATGTGGGCCCACCTTGGCCCTGTCTTATTCTTATTTCCTACCCTTATTTTGCCATCCTCATGATTTCCTCTAATTTCCACTTTTATCCTGTTCTGGGAAAATTGGAAGAAAGAAAGAAGATAAAATCAATGCAATATTTAATAAATATAAAAAATGATATGTATTTTATCTAGTGGAAAAGGATGCTTGCCTTTTGTTGAATAAAAAGCAAACTCTTAGCGTGATCATAGAAGAGTCCTAAAGAAAGAAAATGCTAGTGGAGGGGCAGGTGACGGCATTTCTGAGCTTGCACCCAGCCTACAGGCAGAGAAATTACCCACAAGACCGTGAAGCAGTGGTCCCCACCAGGTATCTGGTCTTGTTCATGTACAGAGCAGGATTCATGTCTCTGGGCTCAGTCAGATCCTCTAGCATCTCCATGGGCAGCCTCTCCAGAAATCTAATCGTTGATTAATAAATTAGCCTTGTATTTGAATTTCTCCTGCACTAGGTGGGTGCTCCTTTGTAGAGGGGACGTAACCTAGCATAGTACCTGATTTCTCCGTACAGTCCCTTCTATGTCCCACTTACAATGCGCCTTCACCATGTATTAAAAAGCATCTGACCCCTCCCACCGGACGATCTGGGTAGCATGGGTGGCTAAGGGGTTTGTGGTGAGACTGTTTGCTAAAGATTTCAGTGAGTTTGTCACTAAGGACAAGGGTTGATAAAGAAGCCAATCAACTGAATCTTAACTCAGATCACTAAAGTCTTAGTAATGACATCAGCCCCGCTTGGAGGCTCCTAAGACCTTTACCTATAATCTGCTTGGCCAAAACCGGTGGCTGGGCCAGGACAATATGAGAGATGGGACATGTGTCAGAAAGGACTAGCAAAGCCTACTCCCCATCCCGACATGGTACTTTAAAACTCACCAGCCAAATAGGTGTAGTGAGCAGTGACATTCTTCAAGGGCAAAAAGACCTAGTTCAAATGCACAAGCTCTATGGCCAAGTTCAAGTGCAAATCATCACCCAGCACATTAAGAACTCACAACAGGTTGGCAAATGAGCTGCCCACAGGCTTTCAGCCTTCCTGTGGCCCCAGGGAAGTAAGTCAACTGCCTTAGGCCACTTCCCCATTTGAGTGTCCCAAAGAAATACCCTCAGATTCAACATTCCAAAACAAACTTGGCTTTTTCTTTCCAAATTCATCCTTGACCGTCCATCTAGAACTGACCTGGGAGCCATCCTTGACTCTCCCCTGCCCTCACCCTCCATGTTTATTGCTTCACCAAGCCCTGTGTGTTCCACCTGGTAAATAATTCTCCCATCTCTCAGCCATCCTCTCTGTCACCTACTGCACACCACTGTCTCTCACCTGGGCTAGCCTCCCAGTACCCACACACTCTGCTCCTCTCCCACCCAACTCCATTCTTTCTAAAATCCAAGTCCGAGGGAGAGTGATTAGGATATACCTTACCCACCTCCCAGGCTTAAAATGCTTGGTGCAATATTGGGGAATTACCTGTACTAAACAATTACTCTTTGATTATATGAAATTCAAATGTAATTGGCTGTCCTGTATTTTATCTGGCAACCCTAGGTGCTAAGATTACACTCTTCACGTGGTTCCGTCCACTTTGCCCAGAGGAGTCACTGGGCCCGAGACCACCCAGGTCTACATAAGCATCAGAAAATCCCTGATTACAGCTGGGCTTCCAGTAACCAACCATCCAACCCTTCGATGACCTTCCTAAACCAGAATTTTCTCTGAAACATGCTTGCTTACAAAAAAAAAAGTATCCCATTTCAGGAGTAAATTTTTGTGTGTTTCTTTTAAACAATGGATGCTTAGTGGTAAACTTTTGCATTTAACTCTACTGCCCTCTGGTGGAAGTAGCTGTGAATTGTGTCTCAACCTCAACATGGCACCGGAAAAGTTCTTAGTTGCATTCACCTATTCTGTAAGCCTGGATTGTAGACCTGCTGGGTGCAAGCTCTGTACTATACGCTGTATGGCAACAAAGATGAATCACAGAAGTGTGGTCTCATAAAAGGAGCCAGACAGCTCTAGCACCCACTAACTATGCTTCCTAGGGTAAGTTCCTTAACCTCTGTGTTTCAGAGTCCTCATATTTATACTAGGGACTATGGTTATCAAATTGTTTTTGTAAGTATTAAAGACATAAAAGGATGTAAAATTCCCTGTATATGGTAAGTACACAGCTGAACGCAAACTGAGAACACATCAGTTTGCATCTATGAGCATTCAATGAATCTGGCTGTTGGAGATCTATATGTGTTCACAGGTGGGCCATTCTCTAGGCCTGGGCGGGGGAACAGGATCTAACCTACAACCTATATTTGCCAAACTGGGCGATATATGAGAATTCCCTACGGATGTATAGTAATTTACAATTTTGTCAATTTGCAACGGTTTCATAGATGGGATCTCACTGGATCTTCACTTTGACCTAATGAGGGGACATTGTCCTCTATTTCCTAGACGGGAACACTGAGGCTCTGAGAGAGTAAGTGGCCAGGCCACCATGCTAAGTAGTGGCAGGGGCAGAATGCAGGTCACAAAGGTAAGTGCTACAGGACCGAGCAGGTAATGCAGGTGTGTGGAGTGGGTAGGGGTATGACAACAGAGCACAGAGGGATCTGGAGCACAGACGGGTGTGCCCTTGGTCCAAAAAGGGCAGTGAAAGCCCAGTTTCATGGTGCCATGGGTGAATGTATGCACCTCCCACCCTTGTTCTTTGAAATCAAGAATTCAGAATTTAGTGTTTTAGGTTGAACATATAAAACTGCACATGTCCAACTATTTTTTATATACAAAAATAGGAATTTCATAGGGTATAACCTAATAAAAGGCCCCAGTTTTAAAAATATTATGCAGCTCAAACAAAAACTGTCAAAAAACAGATCTTGTGTACAGGCTGCGAGTCTGAGACTCCTCCTGGCACAGCCCATGAGAATTTCCTCTCTCACTCCGGGAAAGAAATGGGTTGTTTTAGGAGCCAGCCGCGCAGAGGCTCAAATTGTCCAAGAGAATTCATATCAGCATTTGCAGACTAGTATTCTTATTTCTGTTTACTCAGAATGGTTCAATTACATCTGAAGTCTGCATGAGACCTTTACAATAATTAAGTGGCCGTCTTGGATAACCCGAAGCTACCCAGCTATTGGGGCCAAGATCTTTAAAGCAGCTCCCTTTTTAAATACGTTATTTAAATCTTTAACATTATTTATAAGTGCACACATACACACAGTTCACAAAACTTCATAAATATGATGACATCACTGCTTCGGGAGTGCTGTCTTTTGTTCCTTTCTGCTGACCCCTTTCTGCCCCCTCTTCCTTCTGCCGAACAGCCCTGACCCTCGAAGCAGCCCATCATAACGACGCAGTAGGTGCCACCTCACATTGGCCCCGGAGCCCACTTAGCCCTGTGCAGACACCAGCATCATCATGTAATTGTATAGGCATATATAAAGGATGTTTTCGCTTGTTTGTTCTTTAAAAAGTAAATCACATTATATTGTATTATCTGCACATTGTATCTTGAATCATATTATCATAATACACTGTGGAATCCTCTCCAAGTCAACTGTTCTAGCTCTAATGTATTCTTTTTAATGGCTGCATAAATATTTACGGTGATACCCATTTATTCAGTTATCCACCTTTTCACAGTCACTTTGTTCCCCAGTTTTATGCTACAGTGAAAAACATCACAGTAAACAGCCTCATACATATGTCTTCACATTGTGGTATTTTACATTTCCATGGGCTGGCTGGGCCAGCGGGCATACTTATTTTTAATTTAATGGCAATTGCCAGTTTGCTTTGTTAAAAATGCTGCAGTAATTCAGATGCCCAGCAGCAGCATAAGAGAGTAAGGCAGCTCCTAATTTTTCATCGTATGACACACAAGAGCCCCCAGCTCAACATGTGAGCTTTGCAGCCTGGGTCCCCTCACCTGTTGTAGTTATGGACCAGATCAAAGATCATCATGTCCGTGGTGTTGACAAATTTGCACTGGACAGGCAGAAACTCTCCATCTGCAGAACACTGGGGTGGCGACTTGTCCCCTACCCCATGGAGAAGACGGCGGTTTCTTATTTCACAGCTCCTTGGACCTAAACATTTTAATGAAAAAATGTTAAATTCTTCTCCATGAGGGGGTGCTTATGTTTCTGCAGTCAAGCTGCATACACAAGCATACATCGCTTAACGACAGGGATATGCTCTGAGAAATGCATCGTTAGGCGATTTCATCATTGTGCAAACATCATAGAGTGTACCTACACAGACCCAGCTGGTGTAGCCTACCACACACCCAGGCTCTGCGGTATAGCCTATTGCTCCTAGGCTATACACCTGTATAGCATGTTAGTGTACTGAGTGCTGTAGGCAGCTGTAACACAATGGTAAGTATTTGTGCATGTAAACATAGAAAACGGACAGTAAAAATAGTATGAAAGATTTTTAAAAAGGTACACCTATACAGGGTACTTACCATGAATGGAACTTTCAGGACTGGAAGTTGCTCTGGGTGGGTCAGTGAGTGAGTGGTGAGTGAATGTGAAGGCCTAGGGCATTACTGTACACTACTTCAGATTCTAGAAATGTTGTGTACTTGGGCTACACTAAATTTATAAAAAATATTTTTCTTTCTTCAACAATAAATTAACCTTAGCTTATTGTAACTTTTTTGGTTTATAAGCTTATTTTAACTTTTTGACTCTTTTATAACACTTAGCTTAAAACACAAATATATTTTACAGCTGTACAAAAATACTTTATATGCTTATTTTACAAGCTTTTACTATTTTTAGATTTTTTTACTTATTTACTTTTTAAACTTTTTTATTAAAAACTAAGACCGAAATATACACCCCCTGCATTGGCCTACACAGGTCAGGATCATCAAGACATCACTAGGCCACAGGACTCTTTCAGGTTCATGTAAATCTTATGGGACCACCGTCACATAGTTAGAGGCCCAAATAGTGACTAGGGTCTGTAACAGGAGACTTGCAAATGCTCATTTAATTCCTGCGTAGGCATCCGATGATCAGCCTGTGGGTGTGGATTGTCTACCAAATGGAAATATTAGAAGTAATAAAACCTTCCCTCACAATGCTTTCATCTTCCCCATCGAGGAGCCAAGCTCTCTGCCCGTGTTGTCAGGGTGCTCTGAACATTCTGATTTACACAGTGAGGAAAGCTGCGCCCCCTCCCCTCCTCTCCGGGCTGGTGCTCAGTGAAACTCACATCGCATGGGCCTGCCCCGCTGGCGGGTCCCGTACACCTCCATGCCCTCTGCGTCCACACACCAGCACTGCTCCCGCCGCACGTTGCACTGGACCGGCGTGTACTCCCCCGAATCCCGACACTGAGGGAGGTAGGCCGTGGCCGTGCTGTTAAGGTAGCCACTCAGCAAGATCTGCTGTTTCTGCAGCTGACAAAACGACAGACCTGCGGGTACAAAGAGCAGTGTCAGGTGGCGCTGCCAGGAAACTTCAAGGGGGCTGCACCCAAGGAGACTCACGCTCCCTCCCCAAGGGACACAGCTGAGGGGGAAATGACCAGCCCGAAGACACTCAGTGAGTTGGTGGCAGTCTCAGGCCTTGCGTTGAGACTGTTCCGGCATCTCGTGGACTGAGTCAGAATAGGGCAGATGTCACTGTGCCACATCAATCAGCCATACACTCCATAGCCTTGGCGCTGCACAGGGGAGGTGGGAACAGAGTCCAAGCCTGGCCTTCCCAGAGCTTGTCTGTATCCAGACTTTTCTGCGTGCTTGCTGCATAACCCTGGGGAAGCTGCTGTACCAAGTGGGCCTCGCTCTCCTTCTCTGCAGAGTCAAGATACAGCTGCCTGCTTCCCGGTACACGAGAGTTAGAGATGTGGACTGCCATAGTTTTGATATGTGTCCCCTCCAAATCTCACATTGAAATTTGAACCCCAATGTTGGAGATGAGCTCTAATGAGAGGTGTTTGGGTCATGGGGACGGATCCTTCATGAATAGATTGATGCCCTCCGCGGGGGGCTAGTGAGGTCTCCATCAGCGCCCAGGGCATGTGGTTGTTAAAAAGAGCCTGGCAGCTCTCCCTGTCTCTCTTGCTTCCTCTCCCTCCATGTGCTGTGCACACGCCAGCTCCCCTTCGCCTTCCTCCGTGAGTGGAAGCAGCCTGAGTCTTCCGCCAGGAGCAGATGCTGGTGCCCGCACTTCGCTTACAGCCCACAGAGCCGTAAGCCAAGTAAACCTCCTTTCTTTACAAGTCTCTAAGCCTCAGGTGTTCCTTTATAGCAACACAAAGAACTGAGATGTTAACAGCGATTGCGCCTGGTGACTGCCTACCATGTGCCTGGTGTTTACATGGGTTCAGAATCCTCACAACATCACGATGAGGCAGACCCTACACTCATGTCACAAAGAAGGAACTGTAGCCCGGTGAGGGTATGTGACAGCCACAGCCATGCAGCAGGAGAGTGTGGAGAGCCAGCCTGACCCCTTGACAGCCACGCCAGCCGCATAAAACCAGTGCCCAAAACTGAGCTTTTACCCATCAAAGAATAGCTTTGGTTTTAGGCTCGATTTCACCATTTCCCGGTGATTGGCTTAAGTTGACCTTTGCTTTAGGGTTATGACATGCTTTAAATGGGGACTGTGTTTCTTTGGCTACTCATCATGATAATTATTATAACTGGATAGTTTTACCCAAGTCCCAAATGTTAGAAATTCCTCACACTACAGGTGAGAAAGCATTTCCTGTTTCCATGGCCACTTTCTGATTTCAGGGGACTCTAATGAATATTCACCACTGTTTTCTCAGCACCAGGCACAGTGCCTGGCACATGAGGGGGACTTGGTAGCTATTTGCTGAACAAATAACTCTATTGTCTCATTTGATTTTGACAGAGGTCCTGTAGGAAATAGGGCCTTGCCTGGTATTTAAGGACCATTCTCATTCAAAGAGGAGGAGCCAGCCACCCAGGGGAGACTTGACTGTCACCCACCCAAGCCCAGTGCTCCTTTCCTGATGAGTCATCCTAACAAGGCCCCTCCTGTCCAAGCTGGTGCCCCCTTCACACTTACAAGCCACTGGCCGTCCTGGCCGCCTGCTGCCCGGGACCTCCGTGCCGTCAGCACCCACGCACCAGCAGGAGCGGCCGTCGTTTTGGCACTGGACGGTCCTGAGGAGGAGAAACACAGCAGGTGACACTGTGATGGGTTCCCAAAGCCACAACCTGGCTTCAACCCAGGTCACCTTCCTACTTTCTTTCCATTCTTCCAAGTTTTAGCTCATTTAAATTGGGGACAGAGTGGGGTGGAAGAGCAGCTGACTTAGAAAGGAAAGACAGTATTTTCCTGCCTGGCCAACACCTGCACCTACTCCCGCCTCGGCCACCCAGCCTGCCAGCCCTGAAGCAAGTACCCTGCCTTGAACGCACAGCTTCAGCCACATCTACCAAGGACCCTTGGTGGTTATGAGGCTGCAGAGGGTAAAGGCAGTGCCCTCATTATGAGGATAGGGTGTGGGGGACCCGACCCAGCCAGGTCACGGGCAGCAAGTTATATTGGGAGGCATGTGGGCATGGATCAGGCCAGGCCATGGAGCTGGTTCCCCAGGGGAAGTGATGGCTGCACTGAGACCTGCGGGATGGTCAGGGTGTGTAAGAAGGGGAAAGGGGTTCCAGGTAAAGGGAACAGCATCTGCAAAGCCTCCTGAGGGCTGGGCAGGCTTGACACTGCAAGTGGCTGGAATGAGAGACATGAGATGGGGAACCTCAATAAGGCTGGTGAAAGTGAGACTCCCGCCTTAGCTCCTTCCTTGCTGCTCCCAAATCCCCAGAGATCCAAGCAGGGACTGGACTAGCAGCACCTCTTTTTGCTCCTGAGAGGTCGGGCACATTAAGAGTGTATATAAGATAGCGGGGTGGGGGAGGGTGTTTCACAGATGTTTCCCAGAACAGTCATAAAGACGGAGTTCCCCCTGGGATAGCACAGGGAAATTTCCACTGAAGGCACATCACAAAGGATTCTTATCTATTCTACAGGGAAGAACTGTTTAGATTATCACCACACTTTCTGCAGAGTCTCAGGACCCCAGTTTGTGTTAGGGCAGCTGGGAAATCCCTTTCAGAGAGGAGCTCGCTGAGGAGACGGCAGCCCGGCAGCCCAGAGAGCTGGCCTGGGCAGGGTGGGAGGCAGCAGACCAGAAAGGCCACCAGCCTCTGCCTCCCTCCGCCCCAACTTCTCAAGAGGATACTAAGGGGAGGGGAGGTGCCAAGGCACAGACCACTTGACCACTCCCCCACCACAGACACCTTTTATTAAAGCAGTCACAATCATGGTAACAGTGTTGGCAGGAAGAGAAGGAAGGGCTGTGGGCAGTGGGCGGGGCAGGATGATGTATGGCTTGGGGCTCGCTCGGGCAGATGGTCCAGTGCTCACTAGCCTGGGGAACTGAGAGGGGGCACCTCCAAATGATAGCGGCCAGGTCTCCTGTGCACAGAGGGGTTGAAAGGGCTAGCTCGGGAAGAAGGGAGAAGGCACCCTAAGACCTTGAGAGTCTGTCCCCAGAGGGCACCTGAGGCCCCTGAGAGTCTGCTGTGAAGTCACACTTACTGGAAGCTTCCATCTTCAGAGCACTGGGGCACGTAGTCCGCTTGCTTCAGAAAGGCCCTTTCCCTCTGCAGCTCGCAGGGACGAAGTGGCTGGGCATCCACCTCGTACTCTGGGGAAGGGAGCGGCTCATCAGAGGAGAGTGTGGCCTGGGCCCCAGTGGCAGGGACGGGCTCTCGGGGGCACAGATGCCTTTCCAGCAGCATTGTCATTACCTGTCACAGCCTAACTTGCACTTGGCAGCCAGGTGCACTTCTCCAAGTGTGACGTTAGCTCATTTAATGCTCAGCACTCCCCACAGAGGTGACAGGTAATATTTCCATGTCATTCACGTGGCACCAAGACTCAGGTAACGAAAGTAACTGCCCAAGGTCACACAAATGGCAAGGGAAGGATTTCAAATCCAACGCAGGGACTGCACATCCCCCACTCCCTGTGTGCTATTGGATTAGGTCAGAACACCCTAAGGAAGTTGTCATTGAATGTATCAAGCCACTCCCTGCAGTCGTAGCACCTTCCAGGCACACAGTAGGAATACAAATTTGTTAATAATGTACTTGTGTTACATGGAAAACCCAAGTAACATGCAAGATCTTACTCAGAAGTCATAACTGTATCATGAAGTAAGTGTCGTTTACTTCCTTTTAAATGAAGAGACTGAAGCTTGGTACTTTGGCAAAAGTCACATGGCTAATTAGCTAAGCCCAGGATAGAACTTAGGTCTATTTCACTGCACGGGTAGGTTTATTGTTTCTACTACCTGCTAGCTACTTCTTAAATATTTTGCATAGATGACATAGACTTTGGGATAGCTAGGAGGATAAAAATCCATGGTCAATACCAAAACCCTCTAACAGGGTGGGGTGAGGGGAGCTAGGATTGAATTAGGAGATCAGATTTCCCATCTCTCCTCCACCAACCACTAGCTCTGTGACTTCAGGCAATTCAGTTCACCTCCCTGAGCCTCTGTCTCTTCATCTGAAGAGGAAAGAGCAAATAACCAAACATCCGGGCATTTGGGAGAACAAATTAAATTGCACATGTTCAAAGGTTCTGGGGCAGAGCCTGGCTGACACTGGAGCTCCCTCTCCACCCCTGACTCCACAGCCTCAGAACTCACCAAAGATGTTGGCCGACACTGAGCAGGCTGAGCCCAGCAGGCTGAAGACCCACAGGACCAGGGCCATTTTCCTGGCCCCTTCCTGGGATGCAGGGGTAGAAGCCACTGCCCTCCTGAGATGCTCCATCCAGGGAGCCTTTATAGAGCTGCTGCTGGCCCTGGCTCTCCCCCAATCCACTGACACTTGGTGAGGCTATGCCCCACCTTGTTTTCTCTACTGGTCACAAGCAGCTCCCTCCATCTGCGTCTGCTCCCTCTGAGGACACTCGTGTGGCCACTGGGGCAAGAGAACCTTGTCTAGACTGTGGGGAGCATTGGGTTGGTGGCTTCATATTCTTCTTTACAGGCAAAAGTCAAAGCTCTATACTTTTGGGGGTGACAGGCTCAGGCCCGCTGTGGGTGAAGAGCAATCCCTTTCTCTTTGCTTCCTCCCTCCCTCCCCTCCTTTCTTCCTTTCTTTTCTTCCTTCTTCCTTCCTCCAATATTTCTTTTAGAGCCCAACAATAGGTGCCTATTTTAGACAATGAGAATATGGCAGAGAACGAAACAGGCAAAATCCTGCCTTCATTAATATAGAAAACAAGAATTTCATCAAGAAAAGCCAACTACACGCACACATGTTCATTCTCATATTTATATTCCTTTCCTCTCTGTCCCAGGTCTTCAGACTTTGCCAACCCACAGAGAACAGGCACTGTGCCTTGCACAGAAAGCCTGCACAGCAGTGCGGTTTCTCCTAGCAAACCCGGCTTCCTTCCTTCACCCCTGTTCCTGTGTGGGTTGGGAAAACTCACTTAGTCTCCCTGAGCCCCAGCCTCTCTCTCTAAAAGGCAAAGTTAAAAAGAGAAGGACAACGTGTCCCTGCTCATTAGGGTGGCTGTAGGAGAACAAAGGAGACCTTGAAGAGTACATGCCCATTACATGCTAGCAGTTATTATCATTATTGACTTTCTTATTTTGCCAATGGCGTCGTGCAGGTGATGCAGAAGAACAAGTGTGCAGAAGAACAACCCTGCAAGGCAGTGGTTGGGGACAAGCGGGGGAGGGGCTTGGAGGCAACCAGAACACGTTGCTGAGCTGCTGAGCGTGGCACAGGGGAAGGGGAACCTAAGAACCTGGAGGAATATTGCCCCAGGGAGAGGAGAGGAGGAGAGCGCAGGAGGACAGGCTGGGAGGTGGGGTGCGCTCCCCACCTGGGGGAGCGAAGGGGCCAGTACAGCTGCTGAACGATGGACTGTACTGCATACTACGAATGGGGTTGCCATGACTATTAAATGCGTTAAAATATGTAAAGTGCTTAAAACAGTACTTGACATATAATAAGTATCCAGTATTGGCTCCTGCTGCCATCACAAAGTATCACAGACTGGGGGACTAAACAACAGAAATTCATTTCTCACAGTTCTGGAGGCGGGAAGCCTGAGATCGACATGTAGGCAGGGCTGGTGCCTTCTGAGGCCTCGCTCCTTGGCTTGTTGACTGCTGTCTTCCTTCTGTGTCCTCACATGGTCTTTCTTCTCTGTGTGTCTGTGTCCTAATTTCCTCTTCTAATAAGGACACCAGTCCTATGGGATTAGGGCCCACCTTAATGAACTCATTTTTGCTTAATTTCCTCTTTAAAGACCCTTTCTCCAAATACAGACATGTTCTGAGGTATGGGAGTAGGAAATAAATATATGAATTTTGGAGGGACACAACTCAGCCAGTAACAGCTACTGTCATCATTAAGTTCATGATACAAACTATGAAAGTAAAACACAATAGTCATTTTAAGTGCCAGGGTGTGGGATTAAAGCCAGGCAAGAACCTCTGTTCTGCACACCCTGCCTGTGCATCACAAATCTCTCTCTAGCTCAGTCTTCAGCCAGACTTCTTCATGGAGCTCAGGACCATGCTGAGGACATTTCAAATTCAACACGTTCCAAACCAAGCTCATCCACACTTCTCTTGACATTGATGTTTGGCTGTCTCTGTGCTAGCAGCCCTGAGCACCTCCTAGCTCTCCCCTCAAGTCCACTCATTCTCATTTCTTGGGTCTGGCCCTCTCGCCACCTCCAGGCCCCCCACTCTGGACTAGCCAACCACAGCAGCCTCCCTCCCCACCAACCCTCCCTGGGGCTTCTTCACCAGCCACGGGGACAGTCCTCTGGGATACAGCCTGCACTGTGGGGATGGAGACTCACCATACAGGGGTTCCACAGGTTCCATGGGCAGAGGGATGAGTTCACCCTGGGGAGTAGGAGATAATAACTTAGATTAAGACTTAGATGTTAGGCAAAGATGATTTAGGGGGATGCGCTGGCATTTACTGTAAAAGAAGGCACAGAGGAAGAACTCCCCCTGCCTGACTGCCCACTGCCCTGTTTCGTGGGCCAAGGTCACCCCATGCTGTGGAAACCCAGCAGCAGCCTTTCCACTCCAGCAATATAATAAGCATAGCATGGTTCAGTCTCTTGTTTCTCCATTTCTAGGTTTCTAAAGCAAATGAGTCTTAGAAAAAGTGGAACAAGGTTAGAAGTTTATCACAAATCCTACTCTCTGTGCTTCCCATTGCCCCCAAATGCATGTGCCCAGCTTGCACAGGTTGGCTGGTGTGCTGAGTCATTCTTGCTGGCCTGGCCCCAGGAAGCAACCACCCAGGCCCATGCCAAGAGCGTCTCTGCTCCACTGGGTTTAATGTTTTAGGAACTTTAGGAGCTCTGAGCTCAGGGTCCATGAAGCAGGGTAGGGTATTGCTGGAGTGAAGAGCACTTGGAGGGAGAGGAATGGCAGGCCCGTGACCTGACTGCACTTCAGACCCCACCTGGAGAAGAGCAAGGAGTCAGGAGTACGTGGGAGCAAGAGCACTCAGTGGGCCAGAGCTGCACGAGCTTCTTTCAGAATCCATGCAAAGAGCTTCCCTCTACACGTAAGAGGAGAGGTGCTTCTCTTCACCCCAGCAACAGAGCGGTGAGCTTCAAGTAAACCAAGCCAAGATGTCACCTTCTCCACCACAAAACTCTCTTTCTCATAATGACTCAGCTACTTGTCCCTGCTTTCACTGCCTCTCCATTGACCTATGAGACCATGCAGGCTCCTGCAGTGACTCTACCTGGCAATGTCCTGCTCTGTCTTCAGCAGATGCTAATTAATGGCTCAGGCCTCCATCACTCTGGCAGGCCCTTCATCACTGGCCTCTCCACCTCTCTCACTCTCCTTAGCCCCAAACACAGCTGCATAACCTTCTCCTTTATTTCCTTCATTCTATGCTACTAGGGTGCTGTGTGCAATCAGTGCTTACTAAAGATTCAGGAGGAAATGCAGAGTAACTGGAATACAGAGAAGGAAATTGCTTCAAATGAAATATCAGACGCCACTGTTTCCAACATTCCTTCATCAGCTGTCACCTGCCACAGGGAACTGCTTACCAGTGACTTCTCCCAGTCTCCACCCTGCCACCATATCACTGCATCCCAAGCTACTGCTGTGGACAGCTTCCTCCCCTCTCCCACATATACAGTGACCCAAAGCTATGCTCCTCATTCTGCTGGGTTGCCAGGGCAATAATAAAAATTTTTGGTACTTGATTTCCCTGCCCAGAAAGATGGAGTAAAAATACTTGTCCCTATTCCTCCTTTAAGTATAGCTAAAACCATGGACACTGTATGTAAAACAAACATAAGAATATGTGAAAGGTGGAGAGAAGGCAGACTGGCTAGCAACCTCAGGATCAGAGGGATGTCACCTTGGAGGGGAATCTCACATGGGAATATCCAAGCTCTGGGATCAGGCAAGTTCTCCCCATGATTCTGCATTTGCTGCCATGCCTGGGCTCATGGGGGTGGAAAAATCTCCAAGAAGCTTGGTAGCCCACTGGTCACCAAAGGTGCATGGGAGGAAGAGAGGGATCCACTCTTATCCCTTCAATGGGCTCTGAGCCTCTCTGGGTTTGATTCTTACCAATATCCTTTTTCCTTTATCTTCTTTCTTCTCTGCTTCACAGCTTTCCTCCATGAGGTCCCCAGCAGGCTCCAGCACCTCTACGCTCTACATCTGAGCTGCGTTTCCTCTCCCCTATCCTCTTGGGTTGCCAATTTTTTTCCTTTGAGTACTTTGAAAATGTTCCATTTCCTCCTGGCTGTAGGGTTTCTGTTAAAAAGTCTGTTGCCAGATGAATTGAAATCTTTTTTATGTTACTTGCTTCTTACCTCTGGCTGCTTTTAGGATCTTTCTCTTCGTTCTTGGCCTTGGAGAGTTTGATTATTAAATGCCTTATTTGGGTTGAATCTACTTGGTGCTCAAAGACTTTCCAGTAGCCAGATATTTTTGTCTTTCTCAAGTTTTGAGAAGTTTTCTGTTATTTAAGTTTTCTACCCCTTGCTCTTGTTTATCTCCATCTTGAACACTAGTAATTCTTATATTTGGTCTTTTGAAGTAATTTTCTGTATCCTGTAAGTGGCCTTCATTCCTCTTCATTCTTTTTTCATTTTTTTCCTCTGACTGTGTATTTTCAAATAGACAGTCTTTGAGCTTACTGATTCTATCCTCTGCTTGGTTCATTCTGCTGTTGAGAGACTCCAAAGAGTTTCTCAGTTCAGCAAACATGCTTCTCAGTTCCAAAATTTATTATTTTGATCTGTTTGTTGAATTTCTTTGATAAATTTCTGAATTGCTTTTCTGTGTTATCTTGGAGATCACTGAGTTTCCCTAAAACTGTTATTTTGAATGCTTGGCTAGAGAACTAACAAATCGCCACCTCATTAGAGTCAGTCTGGGGTTTCTTGCTTTGTCCTTTTGGAGAGGACATGGTTCCCTGTTTGCTGATGTTTCTTGTGGGTATATGAGGTCTGTCTGGAAAGTATCCAGCTGTGTAATATGAAAAATGGAGACATTTATTGAAGAAGATACAAGATACAAGAAACATTGTACATGGACAATGACACCTTAATCCTCTTCAAAGTAGGCACCTTGGAACCTCACACAGTTCTCCCAGCACCTGTTAACCTAATCCTTACATATTCAACATTCTGAGTTGTGCTTGTGCAGGCTTTCCAGAACGTGGATCACTTTCAACAGATTCTCGACCATCTTGGAAGTATTTGTGCCACACTTTTATTTGTGCCACACTCATTGCATTGTCCCCAAAAGCCTTCTGAATCATCCAAATAGTTTCCACAGAGGAATGTTCAAGCTTAATGCAAAACTTGATACAAATTCACTGCTCTACTCGCTCAGTCATTTTGAATGTGACAGCCACACAGTACACGTGCTCATTCAACAGCATCTAGCGCCCCACTGACTAGTTCAGTGAAGGCACCATTGTTCACACATGCGCATTCCAGTCCACTCTCCTTGACTGCCAGGTTACATGATGTCATGCAAACCGTTCTCATTATGTTAACAATGGCTGGATACTTTCCAGAAAGACCTTGTATATCTATGTCTTTGCATTGAAGGATTACTTATTCCAGTTTTCTCTGTCCAGCTTGCTTTGCTTTTTATTAACTATACTTACATAGTCAATCTTCACTGCTAGATCACTGCTTCCTTCTCAGCTCTAGGTGGTGCATTAAGCCCAGGTTCACCTTGGCTCTAGTAAATGATGGGAGCACTGCCTGTCCTGGATAGGGGAGGTACCAAAGTGATTATACCAACAATGTGGGATAACCCAGTGTCTATGGGTTCATGTCAAGGAGACCCAGAGAATGAACCTCTTATAGCCACTCTTATTTGGTATGTCCTGTGGTTGAGATACAGAGCAGAGTTTCTGGACTAGAGATTGCAGTTCGGCCTCCCCTGTTTGTCTTTGCATGCCCTTTAAGATATTTCTCTTTTAAGGCAGTCAAGATGATACCCATGGGATAAGGCAAGGATAGGTCTCCTGCCATGGAGACCAAGAAGGTGGGGAAGCTGGTTAACCACATCAATTTTACTTTTTCCAGTGTAGGAACCAAGAGTTGAGGGGACATTTTCCACAGAGTCGGTACCTGGCAAAATGGGACGAGAGAGGTGTTGTGGATGTGAAAGTCCAGTTCACCTATCATCTTTTTGTAGTTTTTCCACTTCCCTGTGGTCCTGGGAACTGTCTCATCCTTCTACTTGAGCTCTGGGTTGTGACTTGAGAAGACAAACTCAGAGAAGAAATTGAAAATCTGTTCACCTATATCAATTAAAAAAATTGAATCGGTAATTTAAAATCTTCCAAAAATAACAAACATTTAAGGAAGAAATAATGCTAAGTTCACATAAAGTCTTTCAGAAATTAGAGGAAAAGAGAATACTTCCCAATTTATTTATTGAAGCCAGTATTACCAAAGTACCAAAGCTAGATAAAGATAGTTCAAGAAAACCACAAAACAATATCCCTATGAAAATGATACAAAAATTCTTAGCAAAATATTAGCAAGTCAAATCCAGCAATACAAAAAATGGATTATACATCATGACTAGGGAGTAGGAGTGTCTAATCTGGGAATGCAAGGTTGGTTTAACCTCCAAAAGAATTAATTTAATAGACCAAATGAAAAAAATATGAGTTATATGACCACCTCAATAGAAACAAAAAATCATGTGTCAAAATCCAACACCCATTCACAATAAAAAAACTGTCAACAAACTAAGAATGGAAGGTAACTTCTTCAATCTAATAAAAGACATGTACCCAAAACTTCCAAATAACATCATCTTTAATGTTGAAAGACTGAATGCTTTCCCTCAAGGAAACAGGGCAAGGATGTCCACTCTCACCACTTTTACTCACATTGTACTGAATGTTATTGCCTGTGCAATAAGGCAATGAGAAATAATAAAAGATACACACATTAGTAAGAAAGAAATGTCTTTATTCATAGAAAACACAATATAGTATACAGAAAATCTTAGAGAATATATAAAAATTCTAGGACTAATGATTTTAATAATGTCACAGGATACAAGATATAAACAATTTTATTTTGCTACTGTAGTAATAAAACATCTGAAAATGAAATTAAGAAAAATTAAGAAAACAATTCCATTTAAAATATAATCAAGAATAAAATAGAAATAAATCTAACAAAATAAGTGCAAAATCTGAACACTGAAAATTACAAGAAAACTGCTGAGAAAAAATTCATAAATTCTAAGCAAATGGAGGAATACACCAAGCTAACAGATCAGAAAACTCAATATTGTTAAGATGGCAATTAATCTATAGATTCAGTGAATTCCTGTCAAAATCCCAGCAGTTTTTAAAAGAATTTAATTGGATCCTAAAAATTTTTTGGAAGTACAAAAAACTTAGAATTAACAAAAACAATTTTAAGAAGGAAGAACATAGTTAGAAAAATTATGCTACATGATTCCAAACCTTTCTATAAAGAGATGGTAATGAAGACAGTTGGATATATGCATAAGGATAGACATATAGATTAATGGAAAAAGAATATACAGTGCAGAAATAAACTGCCATAATTATGGGTAAATGATTTTCAATAAAGGCATCTAGGTCCTTCAAAGGGAAAATAAAGACAGTCTTTGGAACAAATGATGCTGGAGCAATTGGATATCCACGTGCAAATTAAGATACCACTGCACACCTAAATAGCCAAAACCCAAAACACTGACACCACCAAATGCTGACAAGGATGTAGAACAGCAGAACTTTCATTCAAATGACCATATTTTTTAGGTATATTTCTGGATTCTCTATTCTGTATCATTGATCTACAACTGTTATCTTTATGACACTTCTACACTATTATTGTCATTTTATAAGTCTCAAAATCAGGAATTGTATTACCTCCAACTTTGTTTTGCTCAAAATTTCCTTGGCTATTCTAGGTCCTTTGCATTTCCATATGAATTTCAGAAGCATTATGATAATTACTATTTCAAAAACTTTCTGGGATTTTAACTGGGATTGCATTATATTTATAGGTCAATTTTGGGAACTGATTTTTGAGCAACACGGAGTCCTCCAATGCACGATCCTGGTATAGCACTCAATTCATTTATGTCATCTTTAATTATTCTCAGCATTGTTGGGTAGTTTTTTGAATACATTTTGTAAATTTTTTCTCAATTTTATCCCTAGGTATTCATATATTGATGTCATAGAAAATGCTATTTTTTTAAAAAACTTCCAATTTCTAATTGCTCACTGTTAATGCATAGAAATATTAGTTCTGGTTTCATTTTGGTATTAATAAACTTCACAGACTTTTTATGTACATGTCACCTGACATTTCTTCTTCCTTTCCAATTGGTGTACATTTTATTCCTTTTTCTTTATTTTCCAGTGACATATTATATTGACAGGAACTCAGTGCTAGACAGAAGTGGTGATAGTGGACATCATTTTTGCCTTATTGCTTGTCTTACTGCTTGTCTTAGGGAAGAAAATATGATTTTACCATTATGATGTCAGATTAAGTTTCTTGGCAGTCGCCCTTTATAAAATTATGTAAATTCTTTTCTATTCCTTGCTTTCTGATAACTTTTAATCATGAATGGATGTATAAATTTGTAAAATACTTTTTCATTAACATATAATTTTTATTTTTATGGTATGTTACATTTTTTAATATTAAACCAACTTCATATTCCTGGGAAAACTCAACCTGATCTTGATATATTATCCTTACTGTATGTTGCTAGATTTGGTTTGCTAATATTTTGTTAATGATTTTATGTCTGTGTTCGGGAAGAATATGAATTGGTCTGTAATTTTCTTTTCTTGTGATGTCTTTTTCTGGCTTTGGCATGAGGTCAAAGTCGGTCTCAAAAAATAAGATATTAAATGTTTTCTATATTTTGCCAGTGTTTACATAAAATTTAGTTTACTTCTTCCTTAAATGTATAATAGAATTTACATGTAGGCCAACAGTTTATAAAGATTTTAATTATAAACTTGATTTCTTTAATGTGTGTGGTTTTTTGTTTTTTTTTTTTTTGGTAATTTGTGTCCTTTGAGGAATGTTTCCATTTCATCCAAGCTTTAAATTGAAATGTAGTGATAATATTTCTTTTTAAAAATTATCTGTTGAATATATTGTAACGTTTCCTTCTCCATTCTAATTTTTGATCAGTCTACCTAGGAGTTTACGAATTTTAGCTCACTCAAAGAAGCAGCTTTTTGGTTTATATTGGTGTTTCCCTATTGTTTGTCCATTTAGTATTTCATTGGTTTCAACATACATCAGTATTTCGTTCCTGTCCTGCTTATTTGGCTTTAATTTACTCTTTTTCTTCTAGTTTCTTCAGATGAAATTTTGTATCAGTGGCTGTGTCCCTTTCTTTTTAAATATAAGCATTTAAAGCTATAAATTTCCCTCTAACATTATTTGAGCTGTATTCCATAAATTTTAGCATGTTTTTATATTCATTCATTTTAAAATATTTTCTAATTTTACTTACAACCTTTTTCTTGGGCTCATAAATTATTTAGAAGTTACGTTGTTTAATTTCCAAACATTTTGGGATTTTTTCCAGAAAGCTTTCTGGCATTGATTCCCAGTTTAATTCCATTGTGGTCAGAAAACATGTTATGCATGATTTCAATTATTTAACATTTGAGACTAGTTTTATGGCCTAGTGTACAGTCTATCCTTTTGAGTGGTCCACATGCACTTGGAAAGGACATTGTTCTTGTTTTGTTAGATGGAATGCTACATAGCATCAATTAAGTTGGGTGGTCATTTTTGTTCCAGTCTTCTATGTTCTGACTGATATTGTCTACTTGTTCTGTCAATTAGCACTAAAAGAGGGTTGAATCTTTAACCATAATTGTAGATTTTTCTATTTAACTGTTCAGTGATATTAGTGTTTGCTTTGTGTGTTTTGATACTCTATTAAGAAGCCTATAAATTTTAAAATTGCAATGCACTTTTTTGGTTGCCAAAAATATGAGAGGATGATAAAGACCTTTAAGTACAGACTGTAACATTCTGTGGGGAAGGCAGAAAAGAGAATATAAAATATGTAAATTTCTAAATGTTAAAGAACTTGCTCATGTAGTTTTAAAACAGATGTTGCTAAGCAGCAAAACTATATTCAGATTCTATTGTATACATTTTTAAATGATGTAACTGGTTAAATTTAACATCAATATTTACAAGTTGGAAATCACATCCTTTGCAATTGTACATGTTTATGAACTTCAAGTGGAAGAATCAAAGCCCCATTGCTCATAGCAGTGTCCTCAATGATGCATATTTATTCAACTTTTTCCCTCCCTCCCCTACTTTTCCTCTCTCTCCTCACTCTGACTTCCTTGGATTGTCTCTCGAATAAGCTAAGTGCACTCAAGGCTTGTCTCTGGCTCTATTTTCAGGGTTACCCAAAGACAACAGGTCCCAGGAGTGGATTGCGATTTTTCAAAATTCCCTTAGAGATGTCATAGTCAAAAAACATGAGGCGACTACTATTCTACTTAACATGCATTATCTATTTCCCCAAAGCCCCTCTGAGTCTAGTTATCTTTCCTTTTTTTTTTTTTTTTGGCCTCCTCCTGATAGATAACACCTATCTCATTGAAAAGTGTTTTTTTCGTGTCTCCATTAGCCTATAATAATGTCTTATTAACATTAATTCCACAGCCATCCCAGCCTATTAACTTAATGGCTGGACATGGATGACCCTCAATATGTCTACTGAATTTTCAATTTATTTAATAACAGCTTCTAGGTATTTTACTTGCTTTCTTTAATTCTCAGAAAAACGTTCTAAGTTAGGGATTATTCCTATTTCACAGAAATGGAAATTAAAGCTCAGAGAAATTAGACCACTAGTAAATTGCCACAGTGAAAGTTTGAGTCTTGGATTGCAAAGTAAATGCCAGTTCCGCTCTACCAAATGATTATTCACTGATGTAGTTCCTCTATAGCTTGTTACAATGCAGGCCTTCAGTAATGGATTGCTTCTCATAGGAAGAGAAACTGAAGCTTGAAGGATTGTCTGGGTTTATAGAGACACAAGAAACAAAGAAGAATTTCCAAGAGGGAAACAATTAAAGGTAAGAGATGGAAATAAGCATAGTTCATGTAACAGGCTATATTTAAATGAATTTGAGAATTGATTATGTAAACTACAAAAGATTCAGATCATACACACCTGACAGTTTGTAACAGGGAGTCACTAAAAGTTTCAGAACAGAAAAGTGAAATGACAACAGTTGAAACACATATGCTAGAAAAAGTACATGAACTTGTACAAGATTTAAATGCTGAAACTGCTCCTTATATTTTCTTATTCAGGATAAGTTTCTAAATGTCTCTAAACTTTTAACATTTTCACCTAGAAAATAGTCACTTTACCCATCTTATGAACAAACTTGATACTGCAGGTAACATGTACAATGACTGGGACAGAGCACGCACTCAATAAGTGTAAATCCTCTAGTCTGGTAGTGACAATTTTGATGGATTCCAATGAAGAAAAAGTTAGAATTCCAGAGGCCAGTGGTAATATCTCCATGACATTATTTTATGAAAAGTATTAAACTTTCAGTGGGACTGAGGAGGAGGAAGACATCATCTATTTTGATGAAATGGATATGAGAGATGACTCAGTGTTTCAAGCCTTGACTCTTAGGGTACAATTATTAAGAGACAGTGAAGTTGGCAGGAGATTCAGTTTGTGGAGTGGGAATAGTATGCCTCAGTTTGAACATGTGAAATACGAATATCAAAGAGGAAATGAGTCTGTAGAAATAAGATGAGAGTTAGGAAAAGGGGCTTTACCTGAAATTAAAAGAATAACCAAGTTCCTTTAAGGAAAAAGTACATTACTCTTACATTTGAAAAGTCATCAGTAGAACCACAAATAAGTAAGAGGAAGTCCAAGTTATATTTATCAGTAACATACTAAGAGGGATCCCTCCCCATCAATGCACATTCTATTCTGTTTGGGTGGCCAATAAAACATTGTCTTTTCAAGAAACACCCTCTCTAGTTTATTGCTTCTATTTAAATATATATTGAAATTTAAAGTGAGACTGAAAGAAAAGAAAATCATCTCATCTGAAACTTCTCATAATGAATTGACTTTTCAGAAACTAATTTACTCTCTTAAAGAAGGAAAGGCTTCAACCAATTGTTGATATACTCTGTATTAAATGGATATGTGCATAAAATAAGTTGACAGATTTATTTTAAAGATCTAAATTTAAAAATTCTGATTTACAGTTCACATACATATAAGCAGAGCAAAAATTTTAGTTATCTACTTATTAATGTAACTTCCAATTCGCAGGCTACTAACAAATATAGTAATCTAATTTTAAGAAACTACAAGAACAAATGTGCATTAATTTAACTGTGTTCACCAGGGACTGAGAGGATGAATGCTACTGAGCGCAAAGCGTCTTCTGTGTATGTGACAAGAATCTAGGCAACACCACTATTCATGGGTTAAGGATGCTATTTGCTCCATATCTGAAAAAAAGAAGATATAAATTCAATGTCTAGAATTTAGCCATGACAGGGAAAATATCAGAGCCATTATTATAGAACACAAATGAAAGAGTGTCAATCTTGAAATACAGACATTAGCAAATTTACTCCACACATGAAATACAGGCACTATTTTTTTACTTTAATATGCAAATTTAAGCAACTAACCCACAATATCACCTCTGCTAAAGCTTTTCATTTATCAGTGAGATCTTTCACACAGTTAAAGTATCACAAGTAAATACACAAGACTATATTTTATGTCTGTTGATCTTTGGCACATTTGTCAAATTGGAAAATCTCAAAAGGCAATAAAAATTTGACTGTTTTGCACATTCTTTTAACTTTACATGAAAATATAAGGCTGCAAAAAGGCAAGCTGAAATTTTAGGATATGTGGAATAGTTTTAATAAGGAGTTTTACATACAGTACCCTTACATATAGAACAATGTGTTTGCAAATTTAAATAATATCTGAATGTACAGTGGCATGTATTTTTATCAAAGATAAATTCAAGTTAACTGTCTATCAGTTCTAAAATGCATTTATACAGATCTCTAGAACTGATAAACAGAATGAGGCATAAAATATTCAAGTGTTATATGTCATCAAATAGCCTCCTTTTAACAGTCTTTTCCCCCCTTTTTAAAAAAATTTCAAAACCTGTACATACATTTTTAATTTTTAAAAACAGTCTGTTAAAAGGTAACATCTCATGTTAACCACCAATTTGTATAGACTATAGTAATAAAACTAGATATGTGTGATATAAATATGTGTAGATTATGTACATGTGTACGTTGAGTGTTTGTTTAAAACAAGCATACACACTGACGCATACCTGCGTGGGCAGCACTGGGCGCATACCACTCACGGGAGCACTGACAGACAGTAGGACCTAGGCTCAAAATCCAGCAAGAGCTAGTACAGCAACTTAGTTGCCTTTGGTTTCAGAAATTTGTCCATTTGTGATCAAAGCTAAAAGTTTTGAGTGCGCGCGTTATTTTTTAAAAATAAAATTCATCTTCAGAAATGAAGCTTTTCCAGTATTCCACTACTAGCAGTTAAAAAAATCCATAGCCATAATCATTTTGATATTTTTGTAACTCCTCATCCCAGCTGAGGTTATTTACAATTTTTTTTCTGAAGGCAAACATCAAGCATACTCAGGATCAAACTGTACGTTGAAGCCTGAATACTGCCATTCAATATATATGAGATATATATAACATATGTGATATACAGGTTTTAGTTGGACTGATGGCATTATGTAAGACTTGGGGTGGGAGAACTCCCCATAATATTTAAAATCCTCTTTCCAGCAGTATCATCATCATTTGGCACATCAGACCCTTCTGCAAGCCAGTTTGTTTTTAATGAGCTTAATGCCTGCAACATATTCCAATTATTTGGTGTTTGTTTTTAAATACATTCATAATGAAGTAAGAATTCCACAATTGTTTTCCCCAGAAGTGAGACTTCTACTGTCAGTTTTCTGATTAAGGACATTCATCACCCAAGAAACAGCTCATGATCCCATAAAAGTTTAAATTTCTATAAAACCCTAAATTTCTGTGCAGCTGGATCAACTGCTGAGAAGACAGTTCTTAGAGCAACCCTGTAGAATGCTCCGGAATTTAAATTGCCTTTACAATTTTGTTTTTGGCCAAATGCTGGTTTATAAACATGGCTCTTTCTACTAAAAACTATGTAAATACACCATATTTCTTTCTACAGGTATCTTGAGTTTCATGTAAGCAACTATTCAAAAATTCTGCCAATTCAATTCCCTTAGTATAGATTATATTCTACTTCATTGATCCTTGGCATATAACACATTATCATCTGCGGCTTGCTCATAAAATTTTTAAATATTAGCTTCTTTGATAAAGTTGTTCTTCATTTTCCCTTCCAAGGTGCCATTCTACTGATGTCACAAATCAGTAAATGACCAGACATTACTAAGCTTGTTAATTATCCACTTAGCAGTCATGTGGATAATAAAAACGATTTGACTGAAGAAAGCCACGTTCTTTGCATTAAGTGTTCACTGTTGTCATACAGAGCAAAGAGTTGCTATCTGTTGTACTTTGCCCATGTCAATCAGGAGCTGTTTTATGTGGCGTTTAAGTTGGGGCAGTCTTGCAAGAGGATCTGGTGGCTCCAACTCTCCTGTGAAATCAAGCCAGCTTTCCAGAACTAAAAAAGAGAAGAGAACAAACCAATTTGAAAGGCAACTGGAAAAACAGAAAACGGCGTAATTCGAGGTTGGAACAGTGATGGAGAGAAGAGTTCACTTCTCCGTTCTTAGAAAATCCATATACTCAAGCCATTTCTGAGAGGTTTAGCATCCTGCACATCCTACTCCACAAGTTCTAGTCCCTCTTTATCTGTCATTTAGGATAATTTTCCATATATATATGGAAACATATACACGTGTAAACTGACTTCATTTTGAATGTCTCCTTTTACTTCCTTATGGAACAGGAAACAACTATTCCTTGTGCCAGCTCAAGCTTTCTATTAATTTAGACTTAAATCATCTCTACTTCATTTAAAACAAAACTACCTAAACTTTTTAAAAAAAATCCAGAAGTTATTTTTAACAAAGGAAAGAAAGTAGCAATTCTCAGCATTCTTTTCAGTTCCACTATTTTATCATTGTTTTCTTAAAGACATGCAAGTGTATTAAAATTCTAGGCAAAATGAAATTAATTACCTCTATACATTTTATTAATGTTTTCTTTGGAAATTTACCACTATAATATAGGAATAGCGTCAAGTTGCATTTTCTTTTCTTCAAAAATCTACTTAAAACATTACAGTTGACTTACAACTAAATGGAAGATGCTTCTGAAATGAGTTTCCATTTCTTCTTTTCTCAAGAGGAAAAAAAAAAGTAGTAGATACTCTAACTTACTGTAGTTGAGAAGTATCACATGCTTTTGCAAAATTAAAAAAAAATAGGCCAGGCACCGTGGCTCACGCTTGTAATCCTAGCACTCTAGAAGACCGAGGCAGGCGGATCATTTCAGCTCAGGAGCTCGAGACCAACCCGAGCAAGAGTGAGACCCCGTCTCTACTAAAAATAGAAAGAAATTAGCTGGACAACTAAAAAAAAAAAAAAAAATATATATATATATATATATATATATATAAAAATAAAAATTAGTGGGTCATGGTGGCACATGTCTGTAGTCCCAGCTACTAGAGAGGCTGAGGCAGAAGAATTGCTTGAGCCCAGGGGTTTGAGGTTGCTGTGAGCTAGGCTGATGTCACGGCACTCTAACCCAGGCAACAGAGTGAGACTCAGTCTCAAAAAAAAAAAAAAAAAAAAAAAAAGTTGTGTGCGGAGGCAGAATACAACCTACGAGTTAGGAGGAAAAAGGAGTGAGAAATCATAAGAAGAACACTGAATTAGGAATTAGACCAGGTAATCTAAGTTATTCTAGTTTCTCAAATATAAGACAGGGATAATATCTTTCCTGCCTACTCTTCAGGGCTCCTGTGTGATGATAAAATTTAAAAATAAAAGAGAAAACCATTTGAAAATTTGTACGTAATCTTAAGGTTTACCTACTTAACCTCATACAAGTTTTTTTTTTTTTTTTATTAATTTCACTCAACAAATACTAACCAAAGTAAAAATAAATATTCAAAATGTTTCCCCCCTCCTATTTCAAATATGCTTAAACTTCTATGCTGACTTCCAAAGAAAGCATAGTTCAATAAAACTAGTAAATATTTCATAAATGTTATAACTTGAGCCTGGCAGATAGGCAGTATTTAATAAATATCCACCTTGAAAAAGAAAAAAAAAAGCTCCAGCAATATGGAGAGCATTTGTAGTTTTTACTTCACAATTTAGAAAAATTTAAATAACTTCTTCACAATAATAATCAACATACTATAGTAACTGTATTTTAGTTCTTGCTTAAATTACCATCAACTTCTTTTTCTATTAGGTCCATCCTGCTGGTAACTTCATTCTGTACATTTTCTATGTGTGTGAGGAGATTGAGCTGCCACTGAAGATGTGAGTCTCCTGGGTCTTCAGTGCCCTTTTTATCATTATAAACAAATACTGTATTCCCTTCAGCTGGATTCTTCTCCAAAGGACCATTGGAAAATAAACATAAAGACATGGATGAAATGCAATGTCATAAAGGGAAGATACATTAAACACCTCATCACCCACAATGACTGGTGAAATCCAATCTGACTCCTGGTATATCTTAAAGGTACATAATCAAATTTCACTTGGTGGTCCTTAAGAACAGATAGGCCCACGATTTCCATCTCTCTCCATCTCTCCAGTATGCCTAGCATAGTGCTACAGAGGGAAGAAAGCGTCAATAAAATGTGCTAAATAAATGAAGTCACTAATTCTATTCAGTAACTAAAACGCCCATCTAATTTATAATGGCCCCTTCTTCAGTTAATCTCAACTGGTGACATAAGTGGAGTGAGGGCAAAGTAATAATGAAAAAAAATCAAGAAAGTTTTCAAAGACCAGTATAAAGTCTAACTACAGACTGGTCTTTACTGTCACAGTTAAATCAATGAGGTGAGGAAAAGGCAAAAAAATCTTTTAAAAACTTCAAAAGAGCAAACAGTTTAACATAGACATAGAATCTGAATTTAGATTTGCCCAAGATAACATTTCCCATGAGGGATACTAAATTAAGTTTTTCAAATTTAGTTAAGTACTTATTAATATTTATAGTGATTACTTGATAGCCAGAAAAATAAAAAACTAATTTCAAAGTGGCCTTACTAATTGAAAATCAATAAAAAATGAAGGCACGACATCTCTAAGATAATCCCACTGAACAGGAAATAAGTTTACAGACGTTCAGTGTACATAGATCTGTAAGAATTCAGCTTACTGCACTGCATAATGGGATCGCTATGCATTTACAAATATGCTAAAATTTTAAAAGACAGAATGCCACCTTTCATCTAACATACATAAAAAAGGCAAATTATTACACCCATATGTACTCTCATGTTCTTACACATAGACATTTTCATTTGTAATACAATGTGGCTCATTAGTTTTTGGAGGCACTTAAGTGTGCTTATAAAATTGAAACATTTGTTAGGGTAACAGTTTACTGAAATTACTAAAATTCTGAATTAGGGGATAATAAAATGTTCAAATGACCAGTGTTTTTCTGTAGAGAAAACAAAAAATGTCCTTACCTTAATAAGGTATTTGTGAACTTGGAAATATAAGTAAAACCTGGGAATTCAGTATGTTTTATTTTATACAATTTTCCTTTGTTGTTCTATCATATTTTCGAGGCAAACACAAATGAACCAGTTTTACCTTTTCAGGCATCCCCCGTTCTTTTGCTGAGTATTGTAAACGATTTTTATCTCCCATATGGAATTCTTGATCTTCTTCAAAACTACTAACATCATCATCGTCTGAGCTCCCAGGGTCTGCAAGAGATTTACAATCCTGACCAAAACTTTGTGGCTTTTGATAGCTGTGCTCACTTGTTATATAAGTTCCTTCCGCTTTTAGGTGCAAACGAGGTGGTTCTTTATGGTTGTTCTGTACATATTTCTTTTCTTCTAGATTAACTGTGTCTTGCAGCGCTATTTTTTTCTCTACCCCAGCTATTACTTGATCTTGGTCTTTTCGCTTCCCAGAGCAAGCCCAGAGATGAAGGTCAGGATGATGTTTATTCCTTAAAACAAAGTTATAGAAAAAGCAGTTCAGAAAAAAAGAAAAAAATCTATTAAGTTGAATACCACAACAAATTTCAAAACAAAGTTAGGAGAAGGTCAGGGACTCAAGATAAAAGCAAAGGCATTCATTAAGTTAACTCAGCAGTCCCCAACCTTTTTGGCACCAGGGACTGGTTTCACAGAACATAATATTTCCACTGACAGGGGTCGGGGCTGGGGGCAGAGCTCAGGCAGTGACGCGAATGATGGGGAGCAGCTGTAAATACAGAGGAAACTTTGCTCGCTCGCCTGCTGTTCACCTCCTCCTGCACGGACCCCCAGTTTCATGGAAGACAATTTTTCCACACAATTGGAGGGCGGGTAGTGGCAGTGGCAGAGCCCAGAGGTTGGGGTCTGCAGGGTTAACTAGTTCCAGGATTTCATCCAAAACTCGAATTTTCTCAATTTAAAAAAAAATATATTCAGAAAAGCAATAATGAATTTAAGTCTGTTGACAGTTCACATCATTTGACATATACATTTCTTTTTCTACTGATTTTCATTATGGTTTTTTCATTGTACAATATGAAAAACTTTTATGTGGGCATATTTTAAAACTTTGATTAAGAGTGATAATTGTTAATGACCAAAAAATCCTGATTATAAATGCATATATAGTAAAAATCTCCTCCCCCATGACAATCATAAATGAGGCATAATCTTCCAGATGTTTTCCATACACACAAAATTATTTTTTAAATGGATAAGCATATGCTTTTTCTTTTTACACAACTGGGACTCAATAAAATTTGCCTTTTTTTATACATAACACACTATGGGCATCTTGCCACATCAGTACATACAGATTGCTGTTACTCTTACTCTAGTTTCTGAATAGTATTAATGTACCAGTCTAGTCTAGCCAACCAATTCACCACCAATAGACGTGTATTTTTGAACATGAGTCAGAATATTTCAGTCAGATAACTTTCTAGACATGGAATTGCTAGATAACATATGCACATTTTTACTTTGATAGGTACTGGCCAAGTGGCCTCTAAAGGGACTATACTGATTATAACCCCACCAATGGCCTACGATAATGCCTATTTACCCCATCCTCACTAAACATGTGAGCATGATATTGTATAGTCAGTAAAGTTCTGCAGTAAGTAAAACAAGAATCCAATCAATAGAGCTAAAGTGAAGGAAGGACTTTTGGGAGACATAAATCTTTCAAAAAACTCAATGTTTGCAAATTAATAATTTCCAAATTAGGGATAACACTAGGAGTCAAATAAGCTTTCCTCTAATAATACCCAAGTATTGTTTCTGATATTATAAATTTTATCTTTTGGATCCCTAATAATTTATTATCCAGAAAATACTGAAATTCTGAATCAGTGAAAGGCACAGTAGAAAGAAAGTTGGCTTTGTAATCCAATAATCCAAAAGGCTGAATCCTGCTGTGCCAACTGAGGAACTTGGATAAGTTACATAACCACTCTCTTTGACTAGCCATCTATAAAACAAGGTAAGATCTATTTTTCAGGCTTATTGTAAGGACCAAATATCACATAAAAGCACCAATTTTTGGCATGTAGACTTGTAATAAACAGTAAATAATAGCAAATAATATTAAAATATTAACATAAAGAGGACCTATAGGCATAAAAGGCAGAAATGGCCCAATTAATATACTTGGCAAAATTATGATTACAGATAAACTCATATCGATACCAAGAAGGAAAATCAGGTTTTAAAAAAAGGTCTAATAGCCGGGCGCGGTGGCTCACTCCTGTAATCCTAGCACTCTGGGAGGCCGAGGAGAGCGGATCGCTCAAGGTCAGGAGTTCGAGACCAGCCTGAGCAAGAGCGAGACCTCGTCTCTACTATAAATAGAAAGAAATTAATTGGCCAACTAAAA